>JBBPOF010000524.1:0-21847 GCA_038091315.1 Porphyrellus cyaneotinctus | reverse complement strand
CGGAGGGCCTTCAGTAAACCGCTTCTTCTTCGAAACCGAAGGTACGTTTTCGGGTAACGGGACCTCCGGCTGGTTGTGCATGATCCGGCGTTCCGATGCACGATCGCGATACTTTGGCTGTTCCGCTTCGGCTGCTTTGGGAGTAGTGGACTTTCGCGCTGTTTCCACTTTCTGGCGCGCGAGATCGCGCAAATTGGCGTCCTTGAAGTTTTTCTGTTGTGTGAACGGCGCGAGCAACGTGCAAGGAAGCGAAGCAGAAAAGAAAAGAAAAAACAACCATTAGTCTCGTGTTAGCAAGTATAGAGAATGGAATGAAGAAGCGAGCCTTGTGAAGATCCGATTCCTTGTTGTGGCGTTTGAGCTGCTCCAGGGTTTTGAATTGCCTTGCACAGAGCAGACACGTCATCGCATTCATGTCTGAGAACTCGAATTCGGTCTCTACCGGCTCGGGTGTGGTTGCTGTTGAGGGTCCGTTGGAGACCACTGGTGGTTGCGAAGTAGACACCTGTGAGGTAGATAGATGGCGGCCAGCCGTTTCGGTGTTTGACATCCCAATTTGAATCCTTGGTGTTGAAGTCGGGCCTTCCTTGAGTTCTTCTTGAACTTGGTTCCATTTCTGTATGTTGTTGGCAGTCTAGACAAATGTTAGACTATCGAGTCATTGGCGGTGTTCCAGCCCACTAGTTCGTACCTTTTTGCTGGCAATCAGTGGTGCAACCTTCTTAGCCGCAGTGGCTACTAGCGGTGTGAGTAAACGAGGATCGAGGTCTAAGGCGAAACTGGAAACCTTTATCAGCTTCGGCTGTAAGCTCTGGGCCTGTTTCTTCATCACTAGTGTCAAATTCTTCTGCGGAAAACCCGAAAACAGGTGCTTTCGATGTCGAGAGTAACGCCAAAGGTTTGCCACCAGTCGTCCCCGCCTTGAAATTAAGCGTAACAGGCTTGTCGGAAACAGGCAATGCGGATGGTGCTGGCGGTTTCTTCGATGGATCGTCTAGAACGCGTTAGATCATGATGATGCATGTACAGTAGTCTGGACACACCTTTGGCCTTCTTCTTTTTCTCCTTTTCTTTCGGAGCATTCGCTGCTGCTGCCTGGGCTTGCGTTACAGCGGATTCGTCTACCTTGAACTCCAAGACAGCAACGGTTGCCGACTCATCCCAGTACTTAACAAAGGTGTTTTCAACACCACCGAGGTTAAGCGATGAGGATATAGCGGTTTCGTCACGGAGCATATAATCGGAGACTGGTTGAAAAGAATATGGGTGTGCGAATGAGGCCGCAACGGGCTTGTCGGAAATACGAAAGCCGGAGGGATGGATTTGTGGTGACATGCTGTTTGCCAGGACTGTGGATGCGGCCTGTGGTGCGTAAGCATGGTTGGTAGTCCACACAGAAAGCCTGTTGAATACCTGGATATCGACAAACTCGACAAAGGCAAACTGGAAACTAGCCAAGGTCACCTTGTCCTTGATGAGTATAATTCGCTTCATGCCCCTGTGACCCTCTTTTCCAAGTCCTGCTGAACCCATCATTGCTTGCGCAATGGCTTGAGGGCCGGAGAGGGGGTCCAATCCGCGAAAGAGCAATACAGCAGCGGGTGCATTACCAATGTCACGAGTCCCATCGTTAGCATTTTGTCGACGGCCCTTGTCGTGAGGTAATGCGCTCTGCGAATAATCGATCTTTACTCTGCGACCGTTGTGTGGAGTACCCATTTCAAGTGCTTTATAGAACGTCGCTTTGGCGGAAGCGCCATGGGATGCTGGTGGCGGAACTTGGATGAACGGAAATAGAGGGTCCACAAATGCACGGGCATGTTCCACGCTCGCAAACTGAGCAAAGCCGAAGCCCTTTGAAATACCTTCAAAATCCAATGGTCACACACGTCAATGCACTATTCGGTATACAATATGAATGGGGCAAGTGCCTGATGATCTGTCTCTTATGATGGTGACGGTCTCGATGTTGCAGCCGTTGCTGGAGAGGTAAGCCTGCAGCTAAAGTATGAAGATGGATTCAGCTTTGTATTGAAGGACTTGTAAATGTATCGACAAACATCCGCCTCAGAGAAATCGGGGTCCAAGCCCAGGAAAATGACATGCGAACTGGGTTCGCTCGGAACGAGGCGCTTTTTACTATGGAAGTCCTTGCCATGTCGGTCGTCGTGTGCGTAGTCGGCTGCTGAGTCGGTATGTCTACTCGGATTTGGCTGACCGAAACCAGATTCATAAGCAGTTTCGTCATAAGATTGTGCATCATATCCCTGTGACAAATTATCAAGCAGTGAGGGCAGGATGCATGGCAACACGCACCCCGTTGTTATATTTCCTGCGTTTACCTTCACCATAGTAGTCGTCTTCCCGGCCTCGTACGTTTCCTCTACTGTCTGTTGGCCAGTGGCCTTGGTCGGGCCAGTAATCTTTGCCCTTAGCCCAGTCACGGTTGTAAGCCATTGTCGTGTGTCGAGAGGAGGTGATGGTGAGAAGGAAATTTGGATGGCAGCGGGTATTACATAGCACAATCCCGTTCGACCAAATAGTACACAACACACCTTCTTAGACTTCGCCACTATTTTGGACATGGCCGCTGCGAGTACGTGTGGGCATTGTTTTGCACGTCGTCGACAATGCTGACGAACGAATAACCACCCCGCAGGCTACCTTAAGGTAACCCGAACGAACGTCCATTCTGAGGGGCGTTTAACTAAACTCGTCATTCCCAGGTCGATCCCGCAATTGAGCGGTGGAATCGCATGGTGCGTATCTCGACGCGTATGGTCAGCGGGGACGGTGTTCAGGTGATTTCCATACAGCGCGAAGATGCATACAAGCACTTTAGGTTTACTCGCCGTACCACCTTGATCTCGCTCGCGGGCTTCGTGTTCGTTCCCGGAGCGATCTACTACCTCGCATCACAAACTCATGTAAGGACTGCGTTACTCGTTGGCGTCTCGTGGCTCATCGTGCCTGGTATTGCAGCTCAAGTACAAGTGGACGGGTAAGCGGAGAGGCGAGTCCCTCACCCAGAACTGAGGCTTGAGGGCTTTGGGTAGCTGTATACTTGACACAGGGTCGTATCATGAATATACCGTCTAAATGCGTCTGCAGAGCTCTATGGCGATCTTGCAACCTCCGCCGATGATCGTGCTCAAGAGCGCATGAGCTGGGGCGCGTTGTGAACGCTGTTCCACTGCTGTGTCGAGGTGTTCGAGTTCATCGTCCCGGAGTTCTCTGATGATGTCTCGTAGCAGCGGCACACTGGGGTGTGATGATGGCAACGACTCGAATTCTTGTAGTTGACTTGTGGAGGGGGTGAGAGTGGGAAACATGGACGTGCCAAAAGACATACTCGTCATAGTGTTCGCCGATGACCGTTTCAACGGCTTCCGTACAGGCCATGGCAGCTTCTTTGCCCAGGAGGGCGGTGACGATGCCGAGACCATAGCCAGCAGCCTTGGCCACGTCAGCCAGCACCGTGGGCCGCACCTGATGTTGTGCTTGCAGTTTGTCCATGACGAGCAGGTGTCGTTTTTCCTGGTCCCACATTTCCTATGCAAAGGGCGGCCGATCGAGAGTGAACGACAAGAGGTGACGTGCAACACACACCTGAATCAAAGGGCCGACGTTTGGATCCCGCCCTAGCACGGTCATCTGCCCTTTGTAGATGTAGTTGGCAGCGATTTCGCCTGCTTGATCGACGCGTAACGCGCTATCCAAGACTCGGCGCTGGCCCTGGGTGAGGCCCGACGGGGTGGAGGCGACTGCGGGGACATGAGCGCTGGCAGGGTCGGTGTAGATGGCGGATGCTCTGGTGGACAGAGCGCGGATGAGTCGGGGTCGCATGAGAACAGTCATGATGTCCACAACGCAAAGGACTGCGCTCGCAAAAGGTCGGTCTCGACGCAATTCATGCATTGAACTCGCGCAGATTTTTCGTTCAGGTGGATTCAGAGATGTATCCGACGTTCTGTTGGCTGCACCTAGCAACATATCGCGTGCGTGCAAAATACCACTCCACGAGGTCAACAAGATCATCTCGTCCATCTGCCGGGAACACGCCCAGCCTCCCCGTCCACTCCAGTCATTCTTGTCCGATGCCAACGAATCCTTTACGACCGGTGACTCCGAACTCGACGCCATCCTCGGCGGTGGGATCACCACTGACATGGTCTGGGAAGTCGTCGGCGAGAGGTACCGTCGTCATATCCTTCAGGTCAAGGCAAAAGCTAAGCCACCTCATCTAGCGCTGCCGGAAAAACCCAGCTCGCCCTTCAGCTCTCTCTTCTCGTGCAGTTGCCCCGCGACCTTGGCGGCATCACTGGCTCTGCCTGCTACGTCACTATCGCCTCCCATCTCCAGACATTGCGTCTACAACAAATTCTGGATACCCATCCCCTCCTCTCTCCCTCATTCTGCTCTTTCTCGGACGTGCAAACCGTCCAGACGCCCACGGTACCCAGGCTCATTCATGTTCTCTCCACATTCCTCCCCCAATACATGGACAACGCATCCAAAAACGCATCTTCGAAGCCGCTAAAGCTCCTCGTCATTGACGCCCTTACCGAGCTATTTCACTCCGTCGGCAAAACCACCACCAAGACCCTCGTCGAACGCTCCCGCCAGATCTACGAAATATCTTCCCACTTACACCGTCTCGCACACAAATATCACATCGCCATACTTGTCCTCAATGAGGTCATCGACGTCATTGACCGCGACGACCCACCAGGCGGTGATACAATTGGCTACCGAGAGCAGTCCAGGTTGTTTGGCCGGGCTGACAGCATTCCAGGCGAAGCCCGCAAGGAAGCCGCACTGGGTCTCGCCTGGGCGAACCAGGTGAACGCCCGCATATCTCTTACCCGAACGGGAAGACGGCGATACCTCGACGAGAGTGAGAACCCAAAAAAGCGCTCCGCCGTCGGCGGAATCCCGACTTCCCACATAGTCACCACGCCGATCGATGACCAGCCCGCCCTGGTCCGGCGACTCTCTGTCGTGTTCAGCTCCGTGGCGCCACCCGCATACTGTGATTATATTGTCACGGCAGAAGGCATCTCCGTCATACCTGGTAGCACTGTCTCATTAGCCGCGTCGCACGCAAGGGACCAGCACCCACTGACAACGAACCTTGCTGCAGCAAACACAGCGCAAAAGGACCACATCGCATCGCCGGACGTTGGTTGCGTTGCCAACAGCTTCACCGCCGATGACAACAGACCACCCACACCCGAAAACGAGCTCGGTCCGACGGATGACTATGACGAGTGGGACAGTTTCTGGGAACAGAACGCTTTACCAGACGACGCATTCACACAATTAGACGCATCTGATCCCCCCACTTCTGGTGCATGATACTGGCTTCGTGACGATGCTGTGAAAAGACTAAACGAGTGCTACATGAATATGACTTCTTGTCTATGCATACATAGCCTATCTCCAGGAACCAGCCCCAGAGTACCCGACATCCGTGAGTACAATACATAATAGCGTCCTTCCAAGATCAGCGATCCAAAGGCACATCGACCCACCCCGAATTGTTCCGTGATCTGGACGACGCCTTCACTGGAGGATGCGTATACTTCTCGTCTAGGTCATGCCCGTATGCCGCGAAGTGCGAGCTCGGCGCCTTGGTGATCGGATACCGTGGCGTCACCTTGACGGCGCCAGGAAACCTGTCGATCCACGAGATGATGAAGCCGATCAAGGCTGGTGCACGTAAGCTCGGACTGCGCAAGACCACGTTCGTGAAGACTCACCAAAGAGGGGGGCGACGTACGCCATGCCGAGCTGCGCGCCTGCAAGGACGCAAGGGTGTCCCCTGCGCGCGAAATCGTTGCAGATGCCCATGCCACCGTCCCGCCGTGCATGGACCGTCAGCGATACAGCTAGGGCTAGTGAGGCTCAGCAACGGGTGACGAAGATACACATATGATGGGCCTATACCTGTGCCAAGCAGCCCGCAGACGCCAAACATGCCCAGGTTTCTCGTGTTGCTCGCTTCTTCGCCCCGGCGCATGCATTGGTGACAAAGGCTAAACGCAGGTATAAGTACGGATGTGCATATACGCTGTGGGCAACAGAACGCTCACCAGCCAATCACGGTTGATAGACAGAGGACGTCGAAACAGACAACCAAGCCCTGGAAGACTAAATCGCATGCGTCATTTCTTACTCTCCGACATATATCTCGGCTCTGAAACGTACCTCCTCCAGTCTTTTCATGGAAAGCAATCGCGGAAAGTACCAATGAGACGGTATTGGTGATGACAATGAATGCTAGGGTCAAGCTGTCAGCAAACGCTCGAACGAGTACTACAAACAGACTCACAGAGAAGGACCATGCGTGAAAGAGCGAAAGGGAAGGACATCGTGTCACAGACAACTGGGCTTATTAGGAGTAATGAATGGAATGCACGGGTAATCGTGTTGGGAGTTATGATTGAATATCGATGGCCAGCACGCTAGACGCATTATATACTTACGCTGTCGGGGACGGACAAAGGCAAAGCTGTGGTTGGCATGGACCACACTGTGGACGCATCCACACATTTAAGCGGTGGCACCTATGTGGACAATGGGCTACACAAAGCCCAGTTCGACTCACGCGCTCGAGATCCTCTTGAATATCTTTGGCCATACAGTATATACTTACGCGTCTACCAGCAAAACATGTCGCGCATTCAACGAACCAGCACTGGATGTACTACGTACTACTTTAGGACAATCAATTATGAAAGCCATCACCTCATATAAGTATCCTAACCTCAGCCGGTCCTCCTCAGTGCGCGTTACAAAACCGCTCTGTTGCTACAGGCGTTCTTGCTGTGTACAAACCTGGGCCAATACTCGTTTTACATGATACATGCGAAATTGAGCGTCGCCGAATGCCATTCCTGTTTAACGGAGGACGAATGCGCAGATCGTAGACCTTAGATCAGACGAGGTGAGCCCTTTGTGAGGGCGCGGGACCAAGAATTAAATTATTCGCCCCCCGATACAGGTCGAGCTAGTTATTCAAATAGACGTCTCAGATGTATAATCTGAGGTCCCCTTGCTCGGCTTCGAGGCGGAGCGTGGTTTGCTCGTGTTTTGTCCTAATGGTCAATGCTCGCTTTCCAACACTGACAGTTATCGATCCGGGAATAGCATGACAGGGATGAGCATATTGATAACAATACAACGACTAGCACCGGCATGACGACGGGCCACATACCCAAATCACAGAATCTCCACGACGTCCGTACAAACATCCTTGATAAAGTTGGCCGGGCGAGCAAGACCTGGAAAAACGATTTCGTGCTCTGCAGCGACACGCCTAAACTCTCCAGTGGGTTGCTGCTGGAGCAACAGCAGGGAATGGTTGTTGCAGACGGACGACCAGCCGCAACGCTCGGGTGTAGTCGTCCATCGCTGCCGCAGGTGAAGCGTGCAACGGGGAAGACGGTGGAGATCCGTCCTCATCTTCCCGACCCAGCCAGCCATCCCTCTCCTCCTCCTCCTCCTCCTCCTCCTCATCGCTCGTGCTACCCCAAGCGAAACCATCAAATGGATCGCACAGATTGCGGATCCACGGATGGACGAAGATAAGTTTGCGAGGCTCCGTTGGCGAAAGCCTGTCCGATGTCTGAAAATCAACATCCCCGATCCCTGGTACCCGAGCGCGATAATGGGTTTCTCGGCCACTTCCAAAAGCTCGCACGCCGAGCCTTTTGATGGCGAAGATGACACATGGGAGGTGAAGTCGGCGGTTGCCAAAGCGGGCTGGAGGAAGACGAGTGATCCAATTGTGAATCAGGAGGGCATCGGTCTGAGGTGGCGAGTCTCTTAATGCCGCAACGCGCTCATCTAGTTCCGCATCGCAGATGGCAAGCGAGGCACCCGGCGAACGACTATAGACCGAAAGGGAGGCAGGGAGGCAGCTATCGTAAGGCGACGAGTAGCCGGTCCAGTCAAGCACCGTCACTTCCCCGGAACGAGCCACGATCTCCTCAAGTAGATGACCCAGCGCGGCATAGCCTTCTCCGTAGTCTGGGCGGATGTCGCTCTTGAAAATGCCGATCAATGAATATGCAATATCCTCTTCCACCGTCGCGTTGCGCGTCGAGGCTAGTCGAAGCTTCTCCCGGACGCCCAGATGGTCAGGGTTGAACGCGATGATGGCGTCGCGAGCGATCTCGAGAGCATCCGCGAGTTCTTGCATGATCTCGGGCGACTCTTTGTGATTCGAACGGGTGTCACCAAGGTACGGCCTCCAGTCCCGAGAATAGAACCGGATCACCTTGGATGAAAGAAGCTCCTGGGAGGCCCAGGCTCGCGTCATCCAAATGCTCTCTGTGAGCTTGCCGAGGGTCGACGTAGACTCAACGTCCGTGAGGAAGACGAACGTGGCGGCAGATGCTTCGTACCACTTGTACATCATTTTAAGGGACTGGTTCAACACCATGCTGATCGTCTTGTCAATGCAGCAGGTATCAGACCATGCCCACCGAGATCCATCTGCCCGAACTACCTCACAGAATTTTTGCAGCTTGTCATTGAGGGGTGATGAAGCCAGGTCGAAGACGGTGCCGGCTTGGTTGACGTCCTGGAATAAAGGCTCCTTGCGTTCCCATACATGTGAGAGTGTCACATATCGGAAATATCTTTCTACCACTCGCTGGATGCGTTTGTCGTCCACTTCCTCCGTCATCGAGGAAATCAGCTCTTTGAACTCTCGCTCCAATTTGAATGTCTGAGTTCGTTTCGATCCGTCGCACAGACGACCACTCTTGACGTCAATGAGCACGATCGGGGATATCTTGGTGACCCCACGGACGACATTATCAATGATGCTCTCTGACCGGGAGGGGGGAACATATTTCTTGCATAGTTCTGCAAAGTATAAGTCACCGTATTATTTTGCAGCTGGTAAGGTGACACTAACGGCGGGTGTCTGGGTTGGGAGAGCCCTCAATGAGGGAAAGCATGCTGGAAAATGCATTCATCGCTTCATCATACCGCTGCAAGGCATGCAGAGCCGCATGTCTTATCTCGTATCCCCATGGGCTCGTAGGGTCTGCTTTGATGGCCTGCGTCGCATGAGTTCAAGATTATGAACAAGGGGGTAAAGCGCCTACATCATCCGCATCCTTCAATGAGTCCTCCCACAACCCCTGCATTGACTGCGCTTTGCTTCGCTTGACAAGGAGACGGGCGGGATTGGACGGATTCAGGGACAATGCAGCCGAATACTGTACAATGGCTTCTTTTGCATCGTCCGACTGTACCGCTAAATCCCCGAGATCTTCTATACATTCTTGAAGTAGTTGTCGAATCGCGAGGTCAAGTTTTTGAAAGTCCCATCCGAATATCTACAGAACAAAGTCAGTGGGCTTGCAAGAAAACTCGATAAGACTGTCTTACGAGTGGAATTAATACCAGGCGAGGGCTTGTTTGAAAGGGGATGGCATCCTGTGCACGGCCGAGTAGCTTGACTGCTCCTTGGTGATCTCCTTTGCTCAACAATATGCCTCCCAATTGGAGAAACATGTGAGCCTGCGGGATTCCTTGTCAGCCTTGTGCCACCTGAAGATCCAAGACTATTGGTACACACTCGGACAACGATGAATAATGACAAATCATCCACAATATCAATCAAATCATCTACACGCGAAATAGCATCATCTTGTTTTCCGCATTCAAACAGTATTATTGCCTGAGTGAAACAAAAGATTGGCACTTCCAGCGACTCAAAAGACAGGAACTACCTTGATCAACAAGAGAAATTTGTTCTCAGTTGGAAGACCACCACTGAACACGAGGTCGAATGCACGGATGGCCGACTCGTGCTCACCATTTCCGACGAGGGCAATTGCGTGCGCAATATAACCGATGATGGGTCGTTGAACCTTGATAGACTGGTAGGTAACAGTCAAAACAACATGAAACAACTGATGGACGGAATTTACCTTTGGCATCATCGATGGCAGAGTCCCACTGTTTCGAACGGCTCCGGACAATAGAGCGTTGAGCGAGGGCATGGGTGCGAAGTAGGGGATTCAAAGGATGCGTGGTGTCTTGATCCAAGAGTAGTTCTACACGCATCCAGTCACCATTCATCCACGAATCAAATACTGCAACGCTGAGGAGGAGAAAAAATGGGAACAAGGGAGGGATTCGTGTTTGAAAACTCACGAGGCTAGAAGAAAACAGGGATGGACCATGACGTCTCAGATATGCCCACCTTTAACAAGTAGAATTGCTTACTGTGAAGTACGACGAAGGAAGGATGTCACAAAGACTGCGAAGGGCGACCTTGCCATTGTCTTCCCCAGTCGCTATCCAGTCGTCGTCTGGAGAGACTGCAATGGACCAAACTTTGTTTGGGTGCTCGATAGTGGTCCCGATTTGTGTGTCGGTAGAGGTGTCCTAAAAGGACACTGTCCTGCTTGCAGCGACGACAGCAAACTTCTGATTGCAAGAAAGAACGATGGACGTTACAAGGGGAAGTCCACTATCTGGAACAGACCACGTCCTAAGCAAGGATCCTGAAGACGTATCAAACTGCTTGACTCCACTGGTGGAGGAAGCAGCGAAAAATCGACGACCGTCAGCTGACCAGGCGAGCGTCGAGGATGAGATATTATAGCCGCCATCGAAAGGGATGTCCAACAGTAACGGTTGGCCATTGTTGCTGTTGAAGATGCAGATCAACTTCGTATACCAGTTTTCTGCGGCCGTGGCAACTGTTGCAATGCGATCGCCGTTTGGAGAGAATCGCAGTGCTAGCACCCGGCCGTCATGGGGGAATCCGAGTTGCTTTTCGCCAGTCGTCAAGTTCCAGATACACGCGGTCTTGTAACCCGTCGCAAATTTCGTAGAGTCGCATGAAATGTCCACAGACCATAATATGTTCGTGTGCCCTTTGACATCGAGGACTTCTTCGCCCGTCTGCGCATTCCATACCCTCACCGACATGTCTGACACCGAGTTCCTGAGTCCACACACTAACCATGCGCCATCTGGAGACAACGCAGTAGCATAGATTTCTGCCCCTTTCGTTCGAATTGGTTCTCCAATCTCGCGTCTGTCGTCCACCCGCCATCGCCGAACTATCCCATCCCGACCGCTGCTCAATAGCTGCTTGCCATTCTCGGTGAACGAGACCGAGGATACTATCTGTTTACTATTCTTGATCTCGATCGTTCCCGACTGATCTGGAAGTCAACAGATCGTTGTGTCATTACAGGCCTTCGCCGACGACTCAAACTTCATACCTTTTTCCATCGACTGCATGACAATCCACAACGCAGGGATACGGAGACGAAACTGGGTGGGAGTCAACGGTCAAGGTACGTGTGTCTCGTGTCTTCTTATCAAATCGCACGTTTCCGATTTTTACAGCTGTGCCGCTGCACCATCTCAGGACAGATTTTGACTTCTTTGCGTGACAGAGATCAACGATTCCCCCTACTTTTGATCACAGCACCATTCGACAGCGTATCTTTTGCTATGACGTGGGATGGAGAAGAAGCTGGCGTACTCGTTATCTGTCAGGAGGGAATTCATCTCATTGACCTATAGCACGCAGTCAAATAGGAACTCCATTCCTACTTCACGTCCTCCTGCTTAACTTCGTGCCAGTGTATACCTTATTTCTACGTGTAAATGAACATTTCCTCTTGATGCCTGAATAGACATTGTATCAACCCCGGGCCTCATCAGACCGTTGAACTTGGAGGCTGTTACTGAGAGTACTTGTTGAACCTGCATGATCGGCTCGTCGGCGAAACCAAGCCGTCACTTGCATGTCCATCGAGTAGTTCAATGTAGTTCCAGAATAAAATGACTGATACGTTACAGGTATGTGAGCCAAAAACCCAAAACGTAGAATGTTAAATCAATCAGAGTGGCGCGGGACATCCGAGTTGCCACTCATTCATGATCACTAAAACTCCATATCCTCACGTCACCGTCATCGCTCCCAGACACGACCTTGTCTTCTCCCAGACCGACGCAAGTCACCGCACCGCGATGCCCAAACAGCGTGGCCGTACATCTGCCCTCTTCGCGATTCCACACCTAGACGTCGACGCGTTCAGTAATGAACAACGTGAGATACGAGGTTCAAACACACACCTTGATCGTACGATCGTGGCTACCGCTGACGAGCCTTAGTTTATCACATGCCACCGCCCACACGCCTTCGATGTGCCCAAACAAGGTTCTTGTCGTCTTGCCCGTCTCGACGTCCCACACCTTGATCGTGTTGTCTAGGCTGCCTGATATTAAGACAGGCTTCTTCACAGGTCTGCCAATCGCACTGGCCGTCACACTCCATTTGTCGTCCGTGCTCTCGTCGGACTTTCTCGTATCGTGTGTGACGACGGTGCAGATGTCAGTGGGGTTTGAACCCCTACAGAACTGGACTACGTCCGAAGACGAATCCTCGGTCGCATGAGCAGTGTCTGATGCACGCGAGCTATCACGTTCGTCGGACTCGTCATCCACGTTGAGAAGGCGTAGGCTCTGAACTTGACCGACATGCCCATTGAACTGACGCACGCATGTTCGTGTTGCCAGATCCCAAAGCCGGATGGTCCCGTCATCCGAGGCAGAGAAGAGCATCTTGCCTGCATCAATATTGAGCGTGGATCGACAGTGATCGAGAGGGCTTGCGATCCCATGGGCATCCCACAAGCTGACAGCATTAACCCAATCATGATGGCCACGAAGCGTAAATGCCTCTCCTGTACAAGCGTTCCAAATCTTGACTGTCGCATCAGCGCTACCACTAGCGAGAATGTTTGCGTTGAAGTGGAGACACACGACACCATCGGTGTGTCCCTCGAGCGTGCGAATGCATTCGCCCTTGCGCCAGTTCCAGATGCGGATGCTGTGATCCATGCTTCCCGTGATCAACTTCGCCTCGTCAAATTGGAGCGCTCGCACGGCCCTCGTGTGGCCTCTGAGACAACGGACCTCCATGCCAGTTGCAAGGTTCCAAACGCGTACAGTGCAATCGTACGAGCCAGTGATCAGGATGGGAAATGAGGGGTGCTGGAGCGTTTCGCTGAATTGAAGACACAGGACGCCATCTGTGTGACCTCGCAGTGTGCGCACGAGACATCGACCACGGCGCCAGTTACGCTCGATAGTGAGGCGTTCACTGTAAACATCTTTCCAGGGACGGGTCGCCATGTCTGGTTGTGGATTTATAGAAGGGATCAGGAGGTCGGGGGGCTGTGGGCTCGCGCTGGGGCATGGGGATCTCGAAGCTTGACTGCGAGATGATGACGATTGGTTCTGAGGATGAGGATGATCATCGGATCTTTGACGCTTTAAAGGACGATGGAAGTCGGGCTTGTCAGCGTCCAACTCCCGCTTCTCAGAAGAAGGGGGGGAAGGAGGAATGAATGGAGATGCTGAGCCGGGACGAGCTTGGCGCCGGCGTTCCAGGATGGGCAAGCCCCACCCACACTTGAGGCACTTTTGCCCGATATGCTGCTGGCAGATCTCACGCCAGAGGATGTCGTCGTCGGCCAGGCTGCGCCAATGCTTGGAGACCTGGGCGGCACGACAGAGGGATGTCGCGTCGAGGTGGGCAAGGATCTTGAAAGAGACTTCGCGGGGGAAGACGATAAAGGGGTCGATTCTGATGAGATGGCCGAGTTGCTCCGTGAGGAGAGAAAGTTGAGAGAAGCAGCACATTGTGAGTATGCCCTGGAGGATGAGCTCCCTCCTGGGGTGAGAGGACGATGAAAAGTTGGACCATATGGAGTTGACGACCTGGCGTTCCTCCTCCGGGAGAGCGTCAAGCGCCTGCGTGGACAAATTAGTAGCGATTAATGGATGACGTGAGGTGAAAAGACGGACTTGTTGAAGCTTAACATTGGTACCCTCGTCTGCTATTCGCTGATGTCGGACACAAAGTTTGCGTTGGAAAGGCTGGGAAGAAGACTGCGAGGACTGCATGTTTGAGACGGCGGTTGGCTGCACTGGGTATTCAAGGGGTGGGGACGAAGACCGGCTAGCCGAGCGGAGAAGCGAAGGGGCCAAGCGTGGCGCGGGGAGGGTGTCACACAGGTGCGAGGAGGTGCGAGACATCGTCAGCGAGGTGGTAAACATCAACCAGCTCAACGTCAACGTCGTCTTCCCTGACGCAAATCGCACGCAATTCACGCAACAATTGGCTTGTCCGATGTCCTTACGCTCACGCAATAACACAGCCACTTCGTCTCATGATGTGGATGGAGGGAAAAAAAAAATATAGCAATACAGCGACTCATCGCTCGCAATTCGATATCATACTATACGCACAAATCAGATAACGCACACACTCGGCGTATTCCTTTCTGCTGCAGAATCATCAATCCAGCGTGATCCTCAGCTGCTCCAACGGTATCGGCTCGAACGTGTCCAGGTCGATGCCCCGCGAGCGCAGTTCGGGTATGCAATGTGGTGGCACGAGCTGGCGATTCAGCTCAGGTCGCACAGAGAGCTCTGCACGTTCAATCATCAGTCGCCGTCCAGTGTGCCTCTTCCCGACTCACCCTCTCGCGTAAAGTTGAATAAAGGTGGGAATTCCTTCTGGTTAGGCATCCTCACTCCTTCACCACGCAATTCGTCAAAGAGGGGGTGCACCATGGCTTCAACCGCGCTCAACCGCGCCCCAGGAGTGTATTCAAGGAGCTTCGCTACCAAATCTATCGCTTCAGGTGCCGTACGTGGTCGGAAGACCTACAAAATGCCATCAGATAAATCGCGTACCAGGACGCTTTCCGACCAACCTTGTTAAATGGATGGGGTTTGATTTGCGGGAACTTGTGTTCCATGTAATTGGGGTTCATCGTCTTGATCTGTTCTCGGGAGGGTGTACCAAGGACCTTGATGATTTCCACCAACTGGTCGATGCCACTCTCGCCAGGGAACAGTGGCTGGCCTAACATGAGTTCTGCCATGACACAACCCGTCGACCATATGTCTGCTCAGACAATACATCAAACGCACCACATGTCGTTTTGCGGGGCACTCACCGATATTGGTGGTG
Source organism: Porphyrellus cyaneotinctus (assembly GCA_038091315.1). Lineage (NCBI taxonomy): Eukaryota > Fungi > Basidiomycota > Agaricomycetes > Boletales > Boletaceae > Porphyrellus > Porphyrellus cyaneotinctus. The sequence continues at coordinate 6,813 of JBBPOF010000524.1, read as the reverse complement.
TAGTTTGTAGCTCCAAAGATGAGCTCTGGCGCGCGATAGTACCGAGAGCAAATGTAACTGACGTTGGGCTCGCCCGCGACGAGAATCTTCGCTGAGCCAAAGTCGCACAGCTTGAGAACCCCGGTAGCGGGGTTCAAGAGCAAGTTCTGGGGCTTGATGTCGCGATGGCATATGCCAACCGAATGGATGTAGGCTAGGGAACGCAAGAGTTGATACATGTACAGTTTGATTTGGAGGGCAGGCATGGGCTGTTTGAGTTTGGAGTAGTGGCGGCTGGCGCGATATACAGTCTCAGGTACATATTCAAGCACAAGGTTGAGATAAACCTCATCCTTCTAAGGTGGATTTGAACAGCCGGCCAGAGAACGCGGGCATGTAAACCAACCTTGTCTCCATTGGAATAGAAAAAAGCCTTGAGGTCGACGACATTCGGATGAGCGACGAGTCTCATGATTTGTAGTTCGCGGTTCTACCAACCGAATCCACATAGATCAGCACGTCGCATATAAAGAGGGAAAGGTTTGAGAAAAAAAGGGCAATTTTTTTTTTCCAACTAATGAAAGGGAGTAGGCACCTTGAAACGCTTGTCCTGGAGGACTTTCTTAATAGCAATTTCCTCGGTCTCCTTTGTTTCTGAGATGAGTTTTGCCTGGAACACGACACCGAAGGAGCCATTTCCGATGACTTTGCAGTTTGTATAGGCGAGCTCGCGTTGCTCGCCCGACCTTCCGTCTGAGGCGACGACTTTGACGATCCTGTGGGGGTCGTCGATGGCTGTTTGATTTATGAAGAGGTGAGGATCTGATTCCATTGATTTGCGGTGGGAAGGGATGCGGGAGCAAGGGAGAGGACAACAAGTGGGAGATGACGGCAAGAAGGGGGCGGGTGAACCATATATGGATGCGAGGGTACCGAGGGGGGGAGGAAGGGGAGGGAGGACTCAACAGAGGAGAAAAATACTCACGTGACAATTTGACGCCGTTTATTGGTACGTTGGCCATCTGAGGAGGAAGGGAAGATGGTGTTGGGATGCCGTGTAACTGATTGGGATGGATCAGACGGCGATGTGAGCAGAAAAAAAGAAAGAGTCGAGGAAGGATATGAGAGGAAGGGGAGGAGGAGGAGACTGTCTGGGAGAGAGAGAGAGAGATGGCACGAGGCAGGACGAGGACCCTGCAGGAGCGCACTGGCTTGATCTCCCCCGCAGAGTTGGATGGTCCTGTGACCCGATTCCCAAAGAAGTACAAATACCTCTCACACCGTCCTTCTCGACGCCCGACGTCCCTTCCTCGCTGCCATCCCCGTCCTCGCCACCGTCCCTGCCCTCGATCTTATCCCGTGGTATTCTTACCCTCGTCTATCACGCCTCGAGTTCACCTCATACCATCAACAGCTTATCGCAGCGCTCTAATCCCCGGTTTGTATCCGATGTGACACGCGCCCAGTCCTTCTCGACCGTCTCTAGATACCCGACCCCATCCAACCCCTCCCATCAAACCTGCGTTCTTTTTCACACCCTCCTTATGCGCAGCACCTTGGTTCTAATCTTCTGTACACTGCTGTCATGATAATGATGACATTTCAAGCGATATGCGCCGACGATGCTTGATCAATGTAGTACCAGCTTCTCTTCTAGTAAGGCTGGCTTCTCGTCCACGCCTTGCCGTCATTCTGCCTCTGTCCATGTTCCGCGCCGTGGTTACCCCGCATGCGCCACCCCCGTCCTCGCCTTCCCCTCCCTCTTTGCTGTCTAGTATCAGCGTCCCTACCATTTCTAATGTCACTTGCGTTGACCTGAGCACCCGTACCGCCCTCTGCAACGGTGACCACATCGCCTTCTACTTCTATCGTAGCAATTGAAGGGACCGATATACTTACTCTCATATAATCAAACGCAACCTGTGCTTGTCCCAGACCCCATGCCTCACTTGCTTGTCGAGAGATTTCATCAATCACAGCAAACCGGACATCGCGTTCGTTCTTCAACCGTCGTGGGGCAGGAAATCTACCCGTAAACAGTAACCCATCAGTCTCTCAAGCAGGCGACGCTCAGCTACTCACCGACACCCGATATGATTCAGCACCAGTCGCTCAGCACCTACACACTTTGCAAACTGCCCCGCCATCACTGGTGTCGAATGCCCCCTTGCTGATACCTTCTCTCGGACCTCCTCGTCCTTCCTCCGTGCCTGTGGATCCACGGAGCTAGGTATGCATGCATCGGTGGCTTCATGAATCAGAAGCGACGGTGGAGGTGATCTCAGGAGAGGCTCGATTGCTGATGCGTCATACGTATCTCCGAGAATCGCAAGCTTTCGGCTAGGGAAATGTGGTTCTCTGATAATGTACCCAATACATGGATCTAAATTCAACGCCATGTGACAGTTAATGAGCTGTGGTAACAGACCCGGATCAGATATCAACACTTCGAATAGAAACTAACCTCGATGGGAGATAGGCCCTGCATCAACCATGATATCTCCGAGACGTCCACGGACAATAACGAATGCTTTCCAGAAGCCTTGTTCGTCGCACAAAAAATCGAAACCCGGACATTCACTGGAATGAAGAGAGTTGGCGTCGCAAGGTGTTCGTGCGCATTGAGGCGTAAGAAGCTCGTGTACCGCATAAGTGTCTGCCGTCTTGGTGAGAGTCATCATCAGGACAGAGCGGACAAAGGTGCGCAAGCCAGCCGGGCCATAAATGTCGATGCGGGGCGGCTCGATGAAAATAATAATAATACATATGAGCCTTGTCGAAAGATGAGTCAAGGACATACAGGTTTTGCAGGAGGGAGCGCCTCTGAACCACCCACGATGGCTGGCGGGAAGAGGACATGACGCAAAAAGGGTACGATACCCATGACGTGATCAGCTGCAGAAATTGTGAACTACATCAACGACGATATGGAAAACAACGTCTTACCGTGCATGTGTGTTACGAAGAGTTTAGAGACTTTCTGCGCCCGAAGCGCCCCTTCGCCATCTCCGCGTGGCTGCATATGGAATTGACGAGTAGTACCTTCCGCACAATCCACCACTGTAAGGAAGCTATGTCAAAGTACACGCAAGTTGACCGCATATCACGTACTCCATAATGACCCGTCTCCAACGACGTTTGCGACTGAAATGCTTCATGATCAGGATGTGCCGAGAAATTGAGGTGGTCGGACAGACCTAGACTTGAACAGTTGCGTGAAGTCGAAGGCCCTCCCCCACTAGACGTCCCTAGGAACGTGATTTGCATGTCCCTAGCCATGGTAGTCCGTAGGCAGAGTATCAGAGCATCACGTGCAAAGCCTACTGATCGATATCCATAAAGGGAAACTACATCAGCGCGGTTGAACTAACAGCTGACTCTCCTTTCTTGTCATTGTCGTCTGAGTGGTTGTTAGGCTGTTCGTTTCGGTGAGCAGTTCTTCTGTTTCAACTCCTTTCTTATTTCTCAAGTCCGAGATACTACAAGCCGCTCCTTATCTTGTCAAGGTTTCGCCACCACTACTGCGCACCTTATGACACCACTTATCGCGGCCTCAAACGATACACGTACGTTTCAATCGACAAGACCATCGGTTCCGCCGTCTAGCTTTCGGATGCCGCACGTTTTTGTGATTCCTCCAGAGGAAGAACAACAAGATAACCCACCGTGGTGCTGCTTCGATGCCGACGAACAGCCAGAAAATAACGACGTCATCCCTTCAGTTCCCGACATTCATTTCCTCGACGCTCCCTATCTTTTTCAACCATCTGAGAATGACGTACCTATTCCCCTTTCTCGTCGTACCTCTGTTCATCAGTCCCGACCGAGGGCCCCCATCTCGAAGAAGCTCGAAAAGAAACAACGTCCGGAGGCCATAAAGATCATTGAAAATAAACCATCTCACTCGAGACAGAGAGATTTGCGGGAGGATTCTGATGTCGTCGAGGTAGTAAAGGTGAAGCGTACCAGAGAAGCTTCGATGGACCTGGAGGAGAATCGAAAAGCTAAACGTTCCAAGACGCTCAAGGCGCGAGCCACGAAAGCCCTACAGTCGATCAAGAATGTTGGAAAGACCTCGCACAGGGTCCATGTGAAGGAACTCTGGACGTCGAGTGACAGTATGCCTGGGAGTTTCAAGGGAATGCAGGAGCAGATCCATTCGCAGCATTTTCAGATGGAGGATCGTCCTCCTTCCACCCTTCCCAAGAAGGCAACCCTCTCGCGAGGCCGGTCACTCTCGCAGATTTTCCAGCCTATGAAGCTTTCACGAGTAGAACCGTCATTCACCATCCGCGTACCCCCCTCAGTGCCACCTGCCGAGGCAGATCACACCCTCCCAGCCGCGAATCCGTCGTCCCTTTCACATCTTAGGTACAACAACACGAATCCATCCCTCAATGAAATCTCCAGTACTCTTACGACCCACAATGAACCATATAGACCAGTATCCCCGCTCCCTTCCACGAAGAGGAATAATACCCTCACAAGGTTCTCTGTCCGAGAGCTCCACCGACTGTTCTCCTTTTCTTCATCATCACAGGATGACCCTTCATCGTCGCCTACCGCAACGGCAGGAATTCCGCTATCCGCCCACAGCAACTCTAAGCATTCTACTTCTCCTTCCACATTCTCACACGATTCCCCGGATGTCCCCATGGAGGATGACATCTTCGCGGATGCCCACTTTGTTGATTTGGAAAGTCCAGATCGAAGGGCCGCTTCGCGGTATCATCAAACATTTCACACCCTCCATCATAACGGCTTGTCCACCCCATGTCGTCGCAGCGATATCAGTTTTGAGATGAAGCTCGACTCCCTTCACTTTGATTCGTTGTCTTTTGATCCCGACGACTTTGATGTTTCGAGAGAGGATAATGCCTTGTGTTAGCATCGGTTTGCGGCTAAGTCTTCCACCCAATGCAGTCGCTTTCTTCCGTGGTGCTTAATCACACCACTGCCGCCAATTTTCTTATATGAGTTGGGTTCATCTTTTTCACCCATGCATACCAAAGCACATACTATCTCCATCTGAAGCCCTATCTTTCTCTTGTGGGACAGATAAACCTATCGCATCGCAATCCCATACGTACAGAAGACATACTTCCAACCATCCATCATGCTATTCACGCACTCGCTCGCTTTCTGGTATATGCCTTTGTTCTTATTTTCCGTATTGCTGCCCTGCTCTTAAACTGTTTGGCTTTGAATGCTTTCTAATTTTTTCTGACTCCATATTCTTTTCACATTTATGTAAATTTGTCGGCTGAGCCGTGCCAAACCCGTCTGGTTTTTTATCTGTGGAATATGTATTTAAACCCGCCCCAGACAATGTACTCTTTGCAAGTCGAGGTGCGTATGCGGGTGATAGCGTTGAAGTATACACATGGTTGCCATTTTTAATCAGGGCAAGTGAAATGGTTGTAGTTTTCCTGTCTACACTCAGGAGGTCATGTCTTCGACGTACGTCCACACGAAGCCATCTCAAGTCACATATATATTGATGGCTCTCGGATCACAGATTTACGCCATCTCAGTCCATCGATATGTCCAAAGAAAAGGACTGGCCGATGCACCTCGGTGGGTCCTTGCACGTCAGTCCCATCGCTGCGTCACGATCTTACCCCGTTGCCTCGTAATACAGGCATGTTGGACTGGGACACTACTAAGATCGTCTTCACGAAACGCAGTCTCGTAGAGTTTCTCAAGTAAGTGGATCGGGCGCACTCGACGCAACCGAGGTGCAGCCCAGTTTAGCACTTGAGTTGTTATAGATACGCCGGCGTCACCATTGATCCTGGCTTTACCAACGTTCAAAAACTGCCGCGTACGTTCCACCCTGTCATCGACATTCCCGAGCGTCGTGTGAGCTGATTTGCGTTACATTTGGGTAGGGTATGCACAGTTTGGAAACATGGTTGCCGGCTCGGGCTCGGAGGAGACAACCACGACCAAAGGTACGGAGGATAGTTGATGGGCTACCGTCTTCGAGGACTTCTAGCGTCTTTGCCCTAGGAACTGCCTCGACGGCATCCACTGCCGCTGAGAGCGGCGCTCAAGAACTTTTCGAAGAAGAGTTTCCGGATGACGCTCTGGCCAACGCTCCCCCACCCCCACTGTCTACTCACCACGCTGACAATGCGACCGCGACTGGGGCGACTACCTTGTCTGCTACCGCGCGCGATACTACCGACAACCCACAAACGGGGCCCTTTAAGCCTACGCGGTCAGTATGGCAACTCGTGGCATCGTGACACGTCCGTATCTGACTCGACGTTTCAGGCGCGTTCGCACCATTCCAGGGGGGACGGATAGCATTGGAAACATATTTTCAGACGAGACAGAACAGTTCGTCCCCACGCGCAGGTAGATAGTATCCTTTTCCGTGCGCAGTCGATGTTACATCCCATTAGGGTGCGACAACGTCCCGGGGGGAAGGACAGTATCGAAGGCGTAAGTTGACCGCGCCTACGGTGTTTCTGTGACTGATCAGTGTGTATGATAGCTTTTCTGACCTAACGAAGCGCATGAGGTGGGGTTTCTACATTGGAGCCCTTAATTAACTGCAGTACAATCGGCCACTCATGCCGCTGGGGTTCGCCAGGAATCCATGTATTTGGCAAGCAAGAGATAAAAATCCTCATGTTTTCACCTTTTGTGTACCACACCAACTGTACTATAGTGAAACAATCAAATCACACATAATGATGATATGTCTCGAATGCATACAAGGGGCAGTGGAAGCAAAAAAGGGAAAAGCAAATCCTGGTAGCGGCGAGGTTCGAACTCGCGCGGACTTTCGCCCATTGGGATTCAACTTTCTTAAATCCAACGCCT
>JBBPOF010000523.1:0-21865 GCA_038091315.1 Porphyrellus cyaneotinctus | reverse complement strand
AGACAGGATGGGGTAGCCACGACCACGCCGCGACTCCTGCGGTTGTTTCTGCGCCAAGTACTACTACTGCCGACGATGACGATGATGACGACACCCCCATTGGACAGACGGCGTGGTTTAGAAATGCTGGATCTCCTCAGGTGGGTGCACCCTGTTGCCAGGTCGAGATGTGATAGAATGCTAATCCCATCCGGACGTGTAGTTGTCTGTATCTCCTAAACGTACCGAAGGACCGGTCCCACCTCTTTTTTTTATCTCGGTGGAGGACCCACAAAAGGTCGGGGACCCTATCAGAGCTCACACTCTTTATACTGTGCACACTCGGGTATGTCCTTACTTACTGGCTAGACTAACTGTCTCACATAGTGTTCTGGTTCATGTAGACCTCTTCCCCCCTCTTTTCTAAAGCCTCGTTCTCTGTTCTCCGTCGTTACTCCGATTTCCTCTGGTTGTATGAAACACTGTCCATGAATAATCCCGGGGTCGTCGTCCCACCCGTACCCGAAAAGAATCCTTTTGGGCGGTTTGACGAGCAATTTATACAGCAGCGACGCATAGCACTCGAGAAATGTATACAAAAGATGGCAAATCACCCCGTGCTTTGCAAGGATCCAGACCTCAAATTTTTCTTGGAGAACGACAACTTTGCTTTAGACGTTAGTTTGTTGGGTGCTACCTCTCTCTGTAGCTCAACTTCTTTGTTTGCAGATCAAACAAAGAAAGGCGGAAATAGCTCACGAAAAGGGAGGATTGATGGCGTCTATTGGACAAACGCTGACTGGTCCTCGGTTCCATGAAACAGACGAGGTAAGCATGATGATGCACACGGTGAAAATTGTCTGAAATGTACACCTTATTCAGTGGTTTGATAAACAACGCACCTACCTTGATGTACTGGAATCCCAACTGCGCGGCCTCGTTAAGAGTATCGAGACCGTCGCCAAGCAACGAGCGGGTGCGCATGTTCTCTATCTCGTTTATGCACACTCACAATCCTACAGAACTTGCTTCCGCTACGGGTGAATTTGCGACGGCGGTTACAGAGCTGTCGGCGTCTGAGCTCGGAGAACAATTGCAGCAAACACTCGGTGCGTTGGCGAACGTCGAACAAGCGGCAGCAGAAGCCCAGAGCGTGCAGTCGCGGCAGGATATGATGACACTCATGAGTACAGGTAATTCTTTCACCTTTGAACAGAGCGAAAAAGAGTATCTCATCACAGACCAGCGGATGAGTATTCGAGGCTCATTCATTCCGTTCGGGTATGTCTCATTCATTTGAATTGTGCATACAAATTAAACTTGGCTATGAAGCTGGCTTTCAATTCGCGCGTGCGAACATACATGAGTTGGCAAAACGCAGATGCAGAGGTTCGGCGTGCACGGCAAATACACGAGCGGGCCCGGGTACAGGGACGTGTTCCAACCGAGCGGGCGGGCCACACCATTACTCTAGTTGCCGAGGCAAGTCGTGGCATGTCATCTCCGATGGTGTCTGTCCCTGAGAATGCACTTGCACAGGCTGAGCGGCGTGCCCTGGATGCGAAGCACGAATTTGATCATTCCTCCAAGCTGATCAAATCGGAGATGGCACGGTTTGAACAGGAGCGCATCGACGAGTTCAAGGATGCTTTGCAAGTATTTTTGAACGGAATGATTTCACGACAGAAAGAGGTAAGTGAAGCGCGGGTTTTGTGCGACCTCGCAAGTTTGCTGAAGGTTTTCGTAGCTCGTTTCTGCCTGGGAGACCTATCAGCAAATGTTGTTGAAATGGGTGGGGAGTAGTTTAGTGTCTTAGTCAGACTTTGGGTTCATCATTAGTAACTTGATATGCTGTGCTCGTGCTTCGTCATATCTGAAACGCAGCCGAATTTCGACACTCTCAACGTCGACCATGGCAGAGGATCCATCGCCCGAGGGCCAACGAGATAAATGCGAACTTCGAATAGAGGGTATGACTTGCGGTTCATGCGTGGAAGTGAGTCCATCAATGGGCTCAGCTAGCCGCACGGCTTGTACTCACATTCACCCCCTCGCAGTCGATCGAAAGTGTACTCCGAACACAACCTGGCATACATTCTGTAAAAGTAGCCCTCCTTGCCGAACGCGGTATCATCGAATACGATCCAACAATGTGGACTGCAGATGGGATCATAAATGCAAGTCTGATCCTTGTGCGGTGCCTCTCCTTTCCTTGCTGACGCGTCTCTCATCGCGCAGGAAATATCCGACATCGGATTCGATGCCACACTCGTTCCTCAAGCTCGGTCAGACACCATCACGCTCCGAATATATGGTATGACCTGCTCGTCATGTACTTCGACAGTCGAGGACGGTCTACGCAGCATGCCTGGCATCAACAACGTCTCGGTCTCCCTGGCGACAGAGACCGCGAAGATCGACTTCGAGCCTGGAGTCATCGGTCCACGAGAGATGGTCGACAGAGTCGAAGAAATGGGCTTTGACGCGCTCCTTTCTGATCATCAGGATGCTACTCAGAAACAATCTCTCGCGAGGACGAAAGAGATACAAGAATGGTTCAGTCGCCTCAAATGGAGTGTTGCCTTTGCCTTCCCCGTTTTCTTCCTCAGCATGATTGCGCCTCACATATTCTTTTTACGCCCCTTCGTCAACTATCGCTTGTTTAACGGCGTCTATCTCACCGACATTCTCATACTTGCTCTGACTACTCCCGCACAATTTTGGATTGGTCAGAAATTCTATCGTAGTGCATTCAAGGCCCTGAAACACAGAAGCCCTACCATGGACGTTCTCATCATGCTCGGGACGTCTGCTGCGTATTTCTATTCTATTGTTTCCTTACTTTTCGCAGCCTTCATTACCACTCCCGATTTTCGTCCGCTCGTCTTCTTTGACACGAGCACCATGCTCATCATGTTCGTCTCTCTCGGCCGCTGGTTAGAGAACCGTGCAAAGGGCAAGACTAGTGCCGCACTTACAGATCTCATGGCTCTCACGCCCACAATGGCGACCATCTACACGGATGCGCCAGCGTGTACTCAGGAGAAGCGTATACCCACCGAACTCGTGCAAGTAGGCGACACGGTCAAGCTTGTCCCGGGAGACAAAGTGCCAGCGGATGGTACCGTTATTCGTGGCTCCTCTTCAGTCGACGAAAGTGCCATCACCGGAGAACCCATCCCCATTCTCAAACAGGCCGGGGACACAGTCATTGGTGGCACCCTCAATGGTTTGGGAACGTTGGACATGCTCGTGACGCGCGCAGGCAAAGATACGGCGCTCGCGCAGATTGTTAGACTTGTCGAGGAAACCCAAACTTCAAAGGCTCCGATCCAGGCATTCGCAGACCGCGTCGCGGGGTACTTTGTACCAGCGGTGATCACGCTCTCTGCGCTCACGTTCGTGGCATGGATGATTATTGCGAACGTACTCAGCGCAGAATCACTACCTGCAATGTTTCATCGCCACGGGGCAAGCAAGGTCGCTGTGTGCTTGCAGATGTGCATATCGGTGGTGGTGGTGGCTTGTCCTTGCGCGTTGGGATTGAGCACGCCGACTGCCATCATGGTGGGCACTGGGGTGGGGGCCAAGAACGGCATTTTGATCAAAGGCGGGAGGGCATTGGAGGCGAGTCGATTCATCAAGCGCATACTGCTCGACAAGACCGGTACGGTTACCGAGGGCAGACTTACCGTCGCGGAACTAGCATGGGCCCCTTCACGCCACAGTCACCTATCCGATGAAGTCACCAGGCTATGTACTCTTACGGCCGAGTGTGCGGACGGAGTGACGGCTCGTGCAGCTGTGATTGCCATGCTATCAGCAACGGAAGCGCGTTCGGAGCACCCACTTGCCAAGGCCATTGCAGTATATGGCAAGGACCTTCTGAGGGAAAGTGGTCTCGACGTACCCCAACCCACGGTAGAGTCGTTCGAGAGTGTCACTGGGGCGGGTGTTAAAGCTGTTCTTTTACTCTCCGGATCGAAATACACGCTTTTGGTCGGCACGCCTGGATTCGTCACGCGATCTGAAGGAGCGACGCTACCCTCTACGTTGACCAACTTTGAGGCACGAGAAACTCCCCTGGCAAGATCAGTTGTGTACGTGTCGATGAGCCGTGGCTCTTCTTTCGCTGTTCCGATCCTAGCATTATCCCTCTCAGACGCGCCAAAGCCGTCATCTGCACAGGCTATCAGGGCTTTACGGACGATGGGGATAGATGTTGGTATGATGACGGGTGATGGGATGAGTACTGCGTTGGCTGTAGCGAAACAGGTAGGGATTCAGCCTGAAAATGTATGGGCGAATATGAGCCCAAAGGGCAAGGCTTCGCTTGTGACCGAGATCATGAAGAAGGAAGGGGGAGGAGTCGCCGTGGTAAGTCTCGATTCACATTGTCTTCCATTTAGCCTGATATCATGTATTACCATAGGTTGGAGACGGGATCAACGACTCCCCTGCGCTAGTTGCCGCCACCGTTGGCATCGCCCTCAGCTCTGGCACGTCTGTTGCTATTGAAGCGGCTGACGTTGTCCTGATGCGTTCTGATCTCCTCGATGTCGCTGCGGCGCTGCACCTTACTCGTGCCATCTTCCGGACGATCCGGAGGAACCTCGCGTGGGCGTGTATCTACAACCTGTTGGGGATTCCACTTGCGATGGGATTACTCCTTCCCTTTGGGATCTACATGCATCCGATGATGGCGGGTGCTGCGATGGCGTTCTCGAGTGTGAGCGTGGTGACGAGTTCGCTGTTGTTGAGGCGGTGGAGAAGACCGATGGCAAGTGTGTTCCAAGGGGAGGAGGCGGACGTGGAGGAGAAGACGAGTGGGTGGGGATGGGGAAGCATTCAGAGTGCGGTATGGGAGACCTGGCAGTCAGTGAACGGGAGGGCTGGGTACAGTCAGTTACCGATCGAGTTGCGCGAAACTGTTTGATTCATGTTGTATTTGATCGTTGACGATGTCTGCCATCGGAAGCGTCTTCTTGGGTGATTTTCAGAGACACCGCGTGTTGTCGTCTACTCCACCATCATCCCCACCGCCCATCAGCGGTACAGACGAAAACAAGTCGAGCATGGCCATCGCCTCCTCCGCGCACTCGGAAGACGTCCTCGAATCTCTCGACGGCACCGAATCTCCCGCCAAGACCTCCACCTCACTCCTCGAAGCGACGAGTACAGGACCCACCCACATCGATCCCTTCCTCTCCTTGGAACTCCGTCTACGTTGGCTAGAAGCCCTCCTGCTGGGCGTCCGACAGGACACGCGACGCGACAAACCCTCCGAAATCAAACCGGGCGAGAGCCTCATCCAGCTCGCCGCCAACCTCCAGCGGCGCCTCGACAACGTCGTCGAGTCCAACGACGGTCTCAAAAAGTTTATGCATCAATGTACGCGTTCTCTCTCTCACACGCGCCCGTCGTCGTCGTCACTCGGGGACTGAGACGGACGTGTGAATTTAGACGACCAGCATGCACACTTGCTCACGCCCGGGTTTGCGCTCTCGGGGACCCTGCAGGGGCCCGCACCGACGTACGATAATATGTCCCCAGAAGAATTGGAAGCGTTGCTTGCAGAGATGGAACTGGAGATTCGCGCCGCCGATCGGGACATGCGCGAGATCGAGCTGCTCGAGCAAAAGGGGATCCTGTCCGCAGGAAAGCTCGCGGGTGCGCTCCCATTCTCCTCGCGATCCCGCTTTGCTGACGGGCCACTTGCTGCACCGTTGCATTTCAGACTATGAAGGGTTGCAACCGAGATTGAATGCCCTCCTCGCAGCGCAAGAACAAGACATCAAGTTGGCTGCTTCGCTCGAGAAGCGGATCGCTACCTTGGTGGAACGTCATGGGACTCATGTGAGCTATTATCCCGATCCGTCATGTCTGATTCGAATCTCGTTTCAGGTAGATACGCTCTCGGAACTCTTCGTCGCCTGGGACAGTGTACTCTCCGAGACGGAGAGCAAGGTCAAAAGGCTGGAACGAGACAAGGAGGAGCGACAGCGGCTAGGATACGCGTAGACTCGTCGGTATGAAACATAAGTAATCGAGATATATTATCGTCCCTGCTCTCTGGAATCTAACACGGGGGTAGCCTACAACTGAAACAAACGAGATTAAAGACCTTGCATGGCTGACCGAAAACAAGCTCACAGTAAACGCGACCAATGATTGAATAGAAATTATACCGCCACACAGAAAAAAGTACAATAGGGAATCGTAGGGAGCGAGCGAAAAGGCAACCAAAAGAGCGAGGGAGCACAGGTCGACGACAAACAACACATACAACGAGCAAGGCGGCCGAGGGGAATAGAAGGGTATCGGATGGTTAGTCTCGAGCCACCCAGTCGGTACTTCGAGAGACCAACTCCATCGAGTTATCCATGTTCCAAAACAGGCGCTCGGTAGCGCTACGATCGCTCCAGCTCTTCTGGTCACGCAGTATCATGGCCTACGAGGGCATATTAAAGTGTGCGGGCCAAGGTAAAGAACCTCGCATTTACCTGCTGGGCACCAAAGTTTCGTTGATCGTGAGCAAACAGCTCGACATTTTCCTCGAGGGCCTCCGACAAAACCTGGAGGTCTTGGAGGATAGCTTGCAACGCACGAACTGCGGCAAGAATCAGAATTTCTTTCCGGTTGCGTATTGTCGAACCGTCGCTATTCGGCGTCGGCAAAGTCTTGGATACGTTTTGAAGGACTGTATGAAGAATTCGTTTCGTTTCGTTCATGATTTTTTGTGCTTGCGGAAAGTTTTTCCTCGAGACTAGCACGAGCGCGCGGGTGATCATGTCGGATGCAAGGAGTTCCATACGGCGCCGTACAATGACGGGGTCAGAGGGTTTTGGGGGTTTTGGCGAGGCAGGCACGGCCATAGGCAAGAGTGTGATGGTCAATAGCACAGGATGTGCAAGTCGAGACGCTTGCTTCGTTGCGGCAGGGTCATAGAAAGATCCGTCTACCTCGAGTACGGGCACCTCGTCGATCATTCGATCCATCATACCATCCACAAGATTCGGAGAATCCTCGATGGCTAATGAGTCGAGGCCCATCGCCTGCACGAACTGATCGGTTGCATTGAGAGGCCGACTACTGTTATAACCAGCTGTTATACGACGGCTCTCGGTATTGTCGAGCTCGCACTCGATGAGCATCTCTTTGCATTCACCGTACCGCAGCTCACCAACGTCGATGTCGACGTTGTGGCCATCAGTGGACAGAATCGACGAGGGGCCACCGGAGACCTTGCGGATGCGGAAGCGTTGCCCATCAATGATCTTCATGTGAAGTTTCATGTTGAGCAGGCCAATTGACATCATACCTCCCACGCAACCAGCGAGACACGCCCGAAGATCATACCAGTCTTTGACAAACGTGTATGTTCCGCTGGTGTGGTTCGACATGAGCCAGAGGGAGGCGGGGTCGTGCGAGCGACCATAACCGAACGAATGGATAGGCATGTTGGCTGCCTCGGCGCGAGCAAGAACGAGATCCATCTGGGCACGTCTCGTGCTATCCGCAGCGTCGCTGACGAGTATCATCCCAGAGATGGGATTACGTGCCTTGCGTTGCAATACGACGTCGAGGCCTGTTGTAGTGTTAGAAAGTCTCGTTTATAGCTAAAGAGTGGCACTAACCGTGATTCACAGCAGTCACGACGTCGGTCTTTTCGTCTTTGGAGGCTCTGACCAAAAACTCGTCATCCATGATTGAACTACCTTCCGGACGTCCGATTTCGTCGATGAACTTTTGTAATCTGTTTCTGCTGTGGGTCCGCCCTGGGCAAAGGTAAGGCGTCTTCCGCACTCGACCCCCTGTCCCGACCTCAAAGGTCACCAAGCTCAACCGGTCTTTTGATCCAAGAGAAGCCAAAACAAAGTCGAGCGACGTTTTGATAACACGTATTTTGAGATCGGCGGTGCTACGAGGCGAACTTGGAGGAGGCAGTGAAATGATGAGGATCAAGTCAAGGGGCGGGTGAAGGAGAGGGGCAAGGGAATTGGATGTTCCAGACGATACATGTGGTGTTACAACACCGGAAGGTCGGGTATCATAGCGTAGCATTGCATCGTCTTCGCTCAGGGACTGTAGTTTTCTTGGTGTCGGTCGCGGATGGACCGAGCCGTGCGATGTGGCCGACGATAGAGTGGACCGTGTAGATGCCTGAAGCAGACTGTCTGCAGTGCTCAGGGCGGTGGAACCTGTGCTACCGCTGAGCATTCGAGCTGCCTTTTCTGAACCGCTGAATTCGTCGATATCAGGGCCGCGATCAAAAGGGGGAGGAGATTGTTGCTGTTGAAAAGAGGTAACGAGGGCTTGGATGTGGGTTCTCCATGCCTCAAGGGAAGAACGATCTTTGAAGACAAGAATGAAGGAATCCAAGCGTTCGTCTTCCATTTCGATCGTGAGACTCAAATCTCCGCTTGTGCCAGTAGTGACCCGCTTGATGTGTCGCACGTAGATACGGCCCTTGAGCCTGAGAACGCCTCTGGACTGGCTGCTCGAACCGGAAATGGCAGTCGACGAGTCATTGAACGCAGGAGATGCCAAGAAGCGGCCGAGAGAACGTTTCTTCTCCTCTGCTACGCAGATGATGGCTTCCTTGAATAGATAGACGAAGAATTCCCGGACAAGTGCATCACGGCGGACGGACAGTAAATCGTACATGTGCAATGGGCCAAGCCCGGATAGCGCGTGACCCTTCCAATCAATGATTCGATTTCTGAGATCTTCGACGATTGCGTTGAAAGGGGAGTCTTCTTCGGTGACTTGTGATGGGGCATATCGTGTGGATTCTGTGTCGGTGGTGCTGTATGGAGGAGCCCATCCATCGGGTTGTCTGGATAGTTCGGTATCTTGTTGAGCATGTGCTGAGGGGTTTCGTAGGAAAGGCTCTGGGTCGACCGGACCGGGTATAGGGGGGGTGTTGCGCCGTGCGGGAAGTTCGATGACGACGATGCAAGTGAGGGGCTGGGAGGCATCACCGGACCTGACGATGGAAGAGAATTCGGGTCGGACCTGGATAGAAGGTGCGACGATATAGTGGGAATCGCTGGGGGTTGATTTTACAGAAACGGCGTGATCAATGGGGTCATCATCCATGGGGTTGTATGTTGTCGTGCTCTGCGCAGGGGCGCGGCGATTTCGTGATGTGGGTGTGTCGCGGCCGGGATAAACTGGGGGTATGTGGGGGTCACCCATGCCGGTGAGGGCAGCCAACTCTGCAGAGGGAAGATGAGGGTCGGAGTTGTGTATTTGAATAGAAGGACTGACTGTTGGTTTTACTGTTGTCGCCATCGCCGACTTTCATGGGCCGGCGGCAGACACCGCATACGCCCAAGTTTGACTTGCGGGGGATGGTGGATTTGGATTGGCTGGGGGGAGGGCCATAAACAGCAGTGAAACACGCCTGGAAGATAGGGATATGAGAGAGAGAGAGATTCGGTTCAAGTTGGAGCTTACTTCGTGAAGTGAGTGACCGCATTCGGGGACGACGTGAGGTTTTTCGCCTGGGAGCCTGAAGCTGAAGCTGAGGGGTTCGAGACATACGGGACATTCTTGTTCGTCGTCGATGGAATCGTGATTGGAGACGACGGGGAGAGGAGGGGGCATAGCTGGGTAAGGATGGATATCGGGGATATTGACTAGAGATTGGGATGGATGTAAAGAGACGGTGGAATGGGAAGGAGAAGGTTGTTTGCGATGAAATACTGAGTGGAGACTCTTGAGTGTTGGGTTCTTGAAGGAGGGCGCTTTCGGGGAATGTACCGTGTCCAAAGTGGGCGGATCTGCTTGATTTCGAGACAACCAAGACGGTGACTGTGGAGACCTCATTTAAATAATAAAACAAGAGAGTTGGAACGAAGGAAGAAAAAAATATCGCACGCCTTCTCCTCCTCTCCCTTCTGACTGAACAAAGTGGAAACACACACAGTCATGTGAGATGGCTCAGTCAGCTGGCCCCCCACAGCATCACAGAGTGGGGCCGTCGCTATAAAAGCTTTGCCGTTTCCCTATCAACCTCAGTCATGTCCTCCGATGATAACCAACTCTCTCCTGCCTACTACCAATTCCCCGCGCCCATAAGGACAAACGGGGCCGGTTTCGATTTCCATGGCAAGTCAGGCACTCTTTTCCCTGGCATGTTGCTCAGGACCGTGTAGTATATTGGATCTCCAGCTCCCCCGAACAGACTGAACATGCGAGGCAACTTTACGAGCGCATCGAACGCGAGTTCCCAGAGGTAACACCCTTGTTTATCCTCTCTCGTCATCTCTGCTGACTTGGCCCCTAGCTCGCCCTCGGTCGGTTTTGGGACAGACCAGTTGGTATGTCGATCGTTTATTCGTCACATAGCGTACATCCTTGACCCGTCGAGTCGATCAGGGCCTCACCCAACCACCATGTTCGAGATCGATACACACACTCCCCATCAAACTGGAGCACTCTTCTCCTTCCTCGTCGTGAATCGTGGCCCATGCGAGTACGAGATTCACCCTTCGGTGCTGGTGATGATTGCTAATACTACGTATCATAGCGTCCTCGTTCACCCGAACACCGGAAATACATTCAGGGACCATGCGGAGCTTGCTACTTGGATTGGGAAACCTTGGCCGTTGTATCTGAAGATGCTGTCATCTTCCTGACGACGCCTTCGCTATACTGTAACTGAGATGTGTACATACTCAAAGTTATGCATGTCACTCGTGTTCAGATATCAGGTTATTGTCGACTCGGAAGCATGCTCTTATGTAAAAACTCGCTTTACAGATCCGGAACCGACAAGTCGACCCTTGATTCTTGTCCGCCATTTACTATGGTGTTTTCTCGCCACATTTTGAACGACGCCCTCGACGCTGTCGGTGATACTCCTCTCGTCCGACTAGACAAGATTGCCGCCGAAGAGGGACTCAAATGCAACCTACGTACGTGCAACCATCTCGCTCGTTCCTCGGAAGCATCAACATTCTTTTCTAGTGGGCAAGCTTGAATGCCTCTCCGTCGGTGGCTCTGTCAAGGACAGAATCGCAAAGGCCATGGTGCTTGCTGCCGAGAAGGAAGGCAGACTTGTTCCCGGTCAAAGTGTTATCATCGAGCCAACCTCTGGCAACACAGGTCCGTCCCTTCACCTATCCTTTCCTATTCAAACCGACCCGAATAGGGATTGGCCTCGCCTTGGCGTGTGCCGTCAAGGTACCACCGTCTGATTCCCCATTGAACGGTTGCTGAATACGGCAGAAATAATAAGGGTTATTCCGTTATCATAACCATGCCCAACAAGATGTCACGAGAAAAGGAAGCACTGCTCCGAGCACTCGGAGCTCAGGTCGTTCGCACACCCGATACTGAACCTTGGGACTCGCCCAATAGCCATATAGGTAGAATTCCCAGCCTATCTCAGGCACGTATCGTGGCTGAATTCCCCGACGATCGCAGGTGTGGCACAGAGACTCCAGCGCGAAATACCGCATGCGGTCATCCTGGATCAGTATCGTAATGTACGCCTCGTGACTCGTTGTCCTCGAGCGAGTACTGACGCCAATAGCCAAACAACCCATTGGCTCATGAGTACACAACTGGACCAGAGATCATTGACGCCGTCGTCGGCACTCCGTCGACTCCATCGAGGCCGTCGTCCATGAAGGTTGATGCTTTCATCGCCGGTGCGGGTACTGGAGGCACAATCACTGGCATTTCTCGCGCGTTGAAGAAGACCCATAATCCTGACTGCATCGTCGTTGGGATTGATCCCGTTTGTGTCGTTCACAGCCGCGGATATGTGTGGGTGCTGACATGTGACAGGTTGGCAGCATTCTCGCGTTTCCTGATACCCTCAATGATCACGGTGTTGGCCAACCTTATGTTGTCGAAGGCATTGGCTACGACTTCATTCCCGATGTTCTGTCGAGGGATCCAGGCGACGTTGACACTTGGTTCAAGACAACTGACGAGGAAGCCTTCAAGGCCGTCCAACGCCTCATGAGAATGGAGGGGCTCCTCGTCGGTGGCAGTAGTGGCAGTGCTCTCGGTGGTGCTCTCGCTTGGTTGAAGTCCGAGCAAGGACACAAGTTCGCCGAGACAGAGGGCATGAATGTCGTCGTGCTGTTGCCTGATGGGTGAGCATACCGGGCTGTTTGTAGAGAACTCTGACCAATGTCCATCTAGTATTCGGAATTACATGAGCAAGCAGTGGTTCTTGGACTTTGCGCTATCCTCGGAACCATCCCGTCTCATGAATCAGTCAGTTGGAGTGGAGGCATTGGAGGCATCGATGGAACGCGCGTCGTTATAATGTTCATCAACCTGATATATCAGAGAGCCATCACCATTCAATTTTGGTGTATTAGTTTCAATGTGTTGGACAATGTATGTAGTGGTATACTCTGGAGGAATTCCACGAGGAGAAAACTCTGGTCACTGGGACTGCAATTCAACGGTGTTTTTGAAAGCACCCAGCAAAGCTGATAATTGGATCTTCTCGTTGGCACCAGTCGATAGCCTGTGTCTGGAGAGAGTTCGTCGGGTAATCAATGTCTCATCGTAATCACTCACTCTATGGTTGCCATGAAATCCAACAGGTACACTCGAGCGTGGGGCTTCAAGTCTATGGTTTCCACATACTCGTACGTACCACAAAGCAAGTCTTGCAATGCAAGTCCTCGCTCGGTCTTCAGGGCGGTTATCACTGAAGGAACACATGTTAGTCCTAAACACGCTGATAACAGGCAACGTACTTTGAATCGATGTCGTGAATTCATCCGAGAGCATCGAATTAACTATCGTCTCAATGTCTGATGGATGAGGGCTGCCGGTGCAATTATACACTTCCGTCTCTCCTATAGTATCATAGGCAGCATGGCATGCCTGAAGGACGTTGAGTGCTCGTCGCATGTCACCCTTTGAAAGCTTGAGGAGCGCTTGCTTTCCGTCAGGGGTTAAATTCACTCTGGTATGTGCTCAGGTGCCTGTGTAGCAGGGCAACGTTCTTCGGCACTCACCGTTCGGCTTGGACGACCGTGTCCACTCTCTTCTCAACCTCCGTGATAGGTAGAGGTGAGAACCGGAACCTCGTACATCGACTTTGAATCGCAGGCGCAATCTTGTTCACATAATTACAAATGATGCAGAAGCGAACGTTCTTGGTGTATTGCTCGATGACGCGACGAAGCGCTGCTTGGGCCGCCTGTGTCATCATGTCCGCTTCGTCGAGGATGATGAGCTTGTAGCCCTTTGAGAAGAGTGTGCGCGTTTCGGCGAATTGTTTGATTTGCTCGCGGACGACGTCGATGCCTCGGTCATCGGAAGCGTTGAGCTGATAGGGTATCAGACCAGGGTGAGGTTTCGACCGAAGATGAGCCCACCTCGAGGATCTGTTTTTTGTACTGGGCACCGTATATTCGCCTTGCAACAGCTAAAATGGTGGATGTCTTTCCGGTCCCCGGCGGGCCATAGAAGAGCAAATGTGGCAATCTGTTCTTCTCGATGAACCTCTCGACTGCGGTCAAACGTGAGTCGTTGGGAAAACGACGCGAAGGCGAAGCTCACTTGTAGTCGTGATATCTTTGTGGGAAACGACGTCGTTGAGCGTGACTGGTCGGTATTTTTCTACCCTGGAAGGATGGCATATGAAGATGCGAGTCAAACGCACGCGCGGAACGGACATACCAGGGTAATATATCGCCGTCAGTAGACGCGCAAATGTCCATGTCGACAGCCTTCCCCTTCCCTTTGGATGCGGAAGGGGTAGCATCATCCATGTTCATGTCCACATCGCTATCCATGACCAGCTCGTTCCGTGACGGACGCGACGGGACGCGACTCTTATTACGTAATCAAAAGTTATAGATTTACCACGCACGGACCATCAACGCGAAATTAAGGTTTGGACACACTCCACCGATAACTTTCCTCCTGACTACGACCACGGCTCTTGCTTTTGTCGACGACTCCACCGTTCAGCTCGTTGGACAGACAAGGCTTCCTCAAAGATGCAGATTTTCGTCAAGACGTGGGTGTTCCGTTCGTCAGTCTGACGTAGGGATTGACCGACGAACG
Organism: Porphyrellus cyaneotinctus; assembly: GCA_038091315.1. Taxonomy (NCBI): domain Eukaryota; kingdom Fungi; phylum Basidiomycota; class Agaricomycetes; order Boletales; family Boletaceae; genus Porphyrellus; species Porphyrellus cyaneotinctus. Next base: position 7,831 of record JBBPOF010000523.1, on the reverse strand, counting down.
CAGCCTGACGGGCAAGACCATCACCCTCGAGGTCGAGTCCTCCGACACCATCGACAATGTTAAAACAAAGATTCAAGACAAGGAAGGGCACGTTAATCATTCTTTCCATTCGAATCGACTCATGGATGTGTAGTATTCCCCCTGACCAGCAGCGTCTGATCTTTGCCGGCAAGCAACTCGAAGACGGCCGCACCCTCAGCGACTATAACATCCAAAAGGAGTCCACGCTTCATTTGGTCCTCCGCCTTCGTGGTGGCGCCAAGAAGCGCAAGAAGAAGACCTACAACGTTCGTCTCGTTCCATTCACATCGTTCCTCCCGATACTGACGTACGAATGGCAATGTAGACCCCCAAGAAGATCAAGCACAAGCGCAAGAAGGTCAAGATGTCCATCCTCAAGTATTACAAGGTGGACTCGGACGGCAAGATTAAGCGTCTTCGCCGCGAGTGCCCCACTGCCGAGTGTGGTGCGGGTGTCTTCGTACGTGCTCTTAAGGCATTTCTCGTTTCAGAATTGTTCAATAACTTTTGATCACTAGATGGCCTTCCACAAGGATCGCCAATACTGTGGAAAGTGCGGTCTGACCTATACTTTCGCCCCTGGCACGAAGCCACCTGTCGTGTAGATTGGACTCGTCTCAACTGTTGTTTACCCAAGACTCCATGACGTATGAATATGAATATGTTTTAAAGATGGTCTGTGTGCACGGAGTACATCCCAGTCTAAGCATGGTCTATGTCTATGATGCGTGTCTAAAAGTCGAGGTGATCTAAGTGTGTCATGATGGTCTAGGAGCTTCCGTGAACAAGGTTTGAGATGGTGGTCCGGACGGCATCCCATGCGTCTTCATGTCCACCAACAAACCCAGGCGTCACATCCGCCAATGATGGGAACCACCTGGAAAGCATCGCCGAGAGTGATGCAACGTCGGGTCGCGAACGAGAACTGATCAAGAGAGAGGCGAGGGGATGAGAGCCAAGCGAAACGGTACCTAGATCCGGAAGCGAATGCGCGTCCACATCCAAAGCGACAACGAGAGACTTCAGGTACTTGCACCCCCTCCCCAACGCGGACAGGCTCGCCAGCGAGGTCCTCGGTTTCCAACTCGTCTCTGCGTTTTCAAGGGCAGTGTGGGCTCCGAGCTCGAGTCGCTCAAGCCGTGGCCACCACCTCGTCATCTCCTCGATCGCTGGATCTGATAGGTCGGGTGGCAATGATGTGTCAAGAATAAAAGATCTAAGGGGTAATTTCGAAAGTGGTCGGAGGTGGTCCAGAGTGAAGAATTTGTCCGAAGTATATGTGGGTATGTCATCCATGGAGATTGTATGTTCGAGCCTGAAATCATGTAGCGGAAAGGGGGTCATGGCATACAACAGGCCTTCGAATGCTGATGCTGCGCCAGTACCAGTAGCGTCCAAGTGGAGAGAACGAAGCTTATCCCGGGGCAACAGTTCAAGTATCAATGCCACGAGCGCTGGCTGAGCACGGATCTTCAAAATTTCCAGTGCAGGAAAGAAAGGCGCATCACAGATGCGAGTAAGTGTGGTCGAAAAGTTGTCGCATGATAACCGATCGGCGTGTACGTCGAAATCTACCAAAAGGGGAAAGGTGGACACCGTCATGAAGGACTGCGCCGTCAAGGATGAAAGATGCAGCGACAAAGAGCGCAAGGCCGTGACACTGCTGAGAGGTATTTGAGGGTATTCCGCCGAATGACCTCTAACAGACAGTCGCTCCAATGAAGAGCATCCTTTCAAAAGTGACAGCATATCATGCAAGGTCGTCGACGTAGAGGTGGATTTGGTGTAACCAACCTGCAATGCGAGAGTGCGAAGCCGAGGAGCCAGACTCATACGTAGAGCAACTTCCCCGGTAGCTTTACTCTCGATGCGCGCGGACTCGAGATTATTCAGTTGGTCAAATAGATACATAGGAACACTTGTCAGGTCGGCGAGCACGGAATGGCAGTGTACGATGTGTTTGACACGTATAGCATACGAACGGAAAGCTGTGAGTGCTGCATCTGGTGCCGCCAGATCGAAACGCTAGAAATAAATCAGTGACTATGGTTTCATTGAAGTGAAAGACGCGTACAATGCCATCTATCTGCGTCGAAAAACCTGGCAGAAGAGAAAGAAGTGGTACGGCTGATGGAAGTTGTCTCCATATGCGGTCTAGGGCAGGGTCCTTCCATGCTTGACAACATCTCGCAGCACAACACAGGGATGCCTTGCTATCGTCCAAGATGTCTTCGAATATTTGCTGGATGATTTCATCAATGAGGAAGACTGAATGCATTGTTTCTGCCTTCTGATCGGAGTGAGCTGAATATTTTCCTACACAAGGGCGAACCATACCCGTAGATTTACCACCCTCTAATTTCCAGTCACTGCCCGCCACGCGCTCACGCCCACGAAAAACGACGGGTTGAAGGAGTAAGGAAGTCACCCCGGCGGTACCCATTAAAAAATTGTCATGTCTGGCTCCGATTGGCTGATGATCATCACGTGATTGTGCCAACGTTTCGTGGAGGTGATTCTGCGGGGATCACAACAAGCTCGATAATGTTGTTGAACTCGCTATCTTCGATCCAAGACGAGGGGGGATTCCATTTTTTTATACCATGGTCAAAGACCCACTGTTCGCATGAGCTACAACATTTGCAAATTCAAAATATGTTGTCACGCACTATTTGCCATTGAAAGCTACTGCGGTTGCTGTCTATCGATAATTATATCAACGTCCACTCGCCAGGTATTGTAGGATGATTATCGAAGGTGAGGTCAGAGGCGTCTAATTAGAGATATCATCGCTCATGGTTCGGGTACATTAAGGCGGGGTCATGACTGACTGACCTTGCCATTCCTTCATCTTACACCGGTATCAACTTCGTTCACCAGAGACAACAGTCTGCGTGCGTTCATAGATTACTCGCTTTCGTTGTGACTCTTCAAAGTCTTGCTGCCTTTGACGCATCTTTTCTTTTCTGCGTTCGTCATCGCGTAGCACCCCTTGGAACATATCCTATGTACATCGTTAGAAGGCGCGTTCGCACCAGAGAATGAAACATACATCGCGTTCTTTTGTTTGCTGGTAGTGGACGCCCCATATGATGAACGCAGTGATGGCACATGAAGCAGCCAAGGTCGCCTTCGCGCGGGTCGACATCGAGCTGTGAAACTGACGGCTCAGCCACCCAATGAAAGGCGTCACGGAGCCACAACACACGCAAACATCGTCTGCGTCCTCCCGACTCGGCCATCACTTGCACGTTTTAAATCGAACCCATCCTTTGCTGGCTAATCCCATGCGCGGACCCTAAACATGGCTGCTCTCGAGGTGCGTTCAAGTATTTTGTCCCCGTAGATGTGTCGAATCGTCGCGCTTTCAGGATTTCCAAAATACCCTCAAAGAGGTTGTCGGCGCAAAACGGCTGTCCGCCTCAAAAATGACCAGGCTGACGGAGATCGCCATGAAATCGCTCGAGGTGCGTGTGCAGCCCATTTCCAGCATCGACGACGTCTTATAACCAGTCTTTTAGGACGATACGAAACTCGTCGCCATCCTCTATCGAACCCACAATTCGTTGCCGAGTTCTGCCAAAGTATCCAGCTTGTATGCCTTTGATGCTTTGGCCCGTGCCGCTAGAAGTTTGGCGAACAAGCGTGGTATAACGGGTGATGTCAACTCCGGAAAGGGTAATGCTGCGACGTTTCTCCTCAAGATTGAAGGCGTCTTGGACGGGCTCTTTCGGGATATGGTTTCTCTGGACGGCCCAGAAGCAAAGGTTAGTTATCGGAGTTGTTCTTTCCCGGAAATGAATCTTCGCGCTCGGTCACTGGCTTCACACCAACCATGCGCCCTCCATCACAAGACCCCTGGACATCCCAATGAAGGGGTATTTAACAAAGTACAATATCCTTACTGATTCTTATCACAGGAAAAGACGAAGAAGGTTCATGACATTTGGGTCAAATCAAATACTTTTCCTTCGCCGGTGTTGACGCGACTGACGGATATCTTGTCGGACGTGCGAAAAGGTGCTTATCAGTGGCCGCTAAGTACTCCTTCTATTTGTGTACTTCTAGCTATTTTTGCTGGCGTTCTTGCCTCCAATGAAATGAGAGTATCAACTGAAATGCTATTTGGTTCACCTTTCCGTCAGAGATCGCCGTAAATCCGAAAACGCCCACCGATCCACGCCTCATGACCGAAGTGCCCACCATAATATCATCTCAACCCAACCCCGTCCCCGACGTGCAGGCTACCTTGCTTGCCTTGCTGGGCAAAGCAGCTCAGGGCTATGGCCAAACCCCCAGGTACGCAGTTGAGTCATTCACCTGTTGCGTTTGCTCAGCGTGGAATGTCTAGTCAAACACCGCCAAATGCGGACCCACAGCTTCAATTGGCCCTCCTCCAGCAGCTCGCTCTTACCGCCAAACTCGGATCCACACCCCCTCCAGGACAGACACCACCACCCACAGACGCAAATCCTCCCCCACCCGTAACTCCCGTGCCAGAGCAATCACATCTCTCTTCGCGGCCAAATCAAACAGGTCGTATTGAAGCTTCAGGAGATACGCGCTACCCCCGTAACAGCTACCCAGGCCGTGGGCAGGATCAACGCGATTTTCGTGACGAGCGATGCCAACATGGAGGTACTCGCGGTGGGTATCGTGGTCGGGGCCGATGGGACGACCACCACCCTCACGATCGTTTCCGACATCGTGACCGGGACTGGAACCCACCTCCGCGTCCAAGACACAGCCGCTCGCGCAGCCCGCGTAGACATGAAGAACGACGAACTGTGCGGTCGTTCAGCCCACCCCGCCGTTTGTTGAACGATAGAAACCTGGATCATGCGCCTGAACTACATACACCGCCTGCCAGCACACATGACAAGGACGAATTTGGACGGGATATCAGGGCGTCATCCCTCTCGCCCTCCAGATCTACGTCGGTCGACGACACGCAGGCACTAGCTCCGACGGACTCGTCTGTAGATCCTACTGCTGGGGTCACGCCAGATAATCGTATACCTGTATCTGATCAGTTGCCTTTGGTAGCTGCAAGTACGTCTTTGCAGAGTACAGAAACGCATACGCCGAGCCCAGCGACCCAGCAGCAGCCTGGTCTTGACCAATTTGATATCAACACGTTTGATGCGACTGCTCCGTCATCGTGGGAAGGGCTGGGTAACATGTGGCAAACAAGTTACGGCTATCCGCCGTCACAGGAGGAGCTCATGCAGTTTGTTATGGCTAAGAGCATGGCTGCTGCGGGGATGGCGAACGGGGGATTCAATGGGGCACAAGAAGGTCGGTGGCAACAAGGAAACTGGGAAGAACACGGTCCACGGGACAACGGTGAATGGCGAGGCAGAGGAAACCATGTGGGTGGACGAGGAGGCGGCCACGGCATCCACCGAGATGGAGGTGGGTACAACGCAAACGTCGCGGAGCCATCCGATGCTATCGTTCTAAATGGCGACGACGACGCGGAAGATATTCAGTCGACGGCTTAGGGATGTCGAGAGCAAATGCTAGCCTATTCACATTATTTGTATAGCATCTTATTTAGAATCTGCTTGCACGCGGAAATTGACCATTCGAATGCTCTCCACTGCATTCCGACGTGCAACCCGCTGGCAACAGCGTGTACGACCACTCCACACCGCGTCAAGTGTCAACCCGGACGAAATCGCACACTTTTCTCGTCTCTCTTCCCTCTGGTGGGACGAGCATGGCGAATTTGCCTTGCTTCATCGCATGAACCCGGCCAGGGTTCAATACATCCGCGAAAAACTAATCGAGACCACGCGCGAAGAACAAGGCGAGGAAGTAGGACGCAGCATGGAGCAGAGGCGAGATATCCTCCGAGGCCTCGACGTCCTCGACGTAGGCTGCGGCGGTGGATTACTCTCCGAGGTAAGGATGGACGCGTCTGGTCCATGCATGCGCACCTGATGTCATCTTCACATCATGCAGAGCTTGGCGAGGATGGGTGCACGAACGCTGGGCATCGATGCCTCGGAGTCGAACATCGGCATTGCGTCTGCACATGTCAACACAGATCCGGAACTAAGCTCGTCGACCTCCCTGGCATACCTCAACACGTCTGCCGAAGAGCTTGTCAAAGAGTCGAAACGGTATGACGTGGTGTGCTCGATGGAGGTGCTCGAGCATGTCGACAACCCTGCTGGGTTTCTCTCCACTTGCGCGGAACTCGTCAAGGTATGCACCGCAGAACGCATTGTGTTCCGAATGCTCTGAACCTAGGTCTTTACAGCCCGGTGGCCATCTTTTCTTGTCGACGATTGCTAGGACGCCTTTCGCGTACTTGCTGACTATCTTGGCGGCCGAGCACGTCTTGCGCAAGGTCGCAGTTGGGACGCATACATACTCCAAGTTTATCAACCCTTTGGAGCTCGTATCGTTCTTCTCAAACTACTCATCATCACCAGACTCGGTGGTTCCTGGAAGATCGTGGATAACACGTACGTACGAACATGGTCTCCCTACGCGTATGGAGGCCGAAGTGCGAGGCCTCATCTACTTGCCCTGGAGTGGTAACTGGCAACTGATGTCCCGTGGTGCGACCGCTTGGGGTGCTGCAGAGTGCAATTACTTGTTTTGGGTTCGGAGACCGTCTGAGCAGTGATGCGATCAGAGGCTCCAAGGTAATTCTATAATACAGTGTGGATACGTATACACATAGGGCGCCATTCTCCGCGTGAGAGTGAGAGAGGTATAATGGAACATCGCCGACAACGAAAATAGTCCACTGGGACGAAAATGAAAGCATGCGGGCAAGAAGTGTGGTCATGACATTAATCTCTCACCCCAAACAAGCCGTTGTCGATGTGCTCGGTAAGCACCGCCCATAGCGACCCAAGCAACCCACAAAAAGGTCGCCATGAAAACGGCAAATGAAATCCGCATGAGAGCCTTCCACCGCCAGGACACTGGGGCAGAAGAAGTGAATATGATGAGTCGCCAGCGCTCACGAAAGTCTGTGTTGAGCCACATCAAGCTGCTCACGAGCTCTTGTGCCTATGCATGGGATTCTTTCGTCAAGTGCTCGTGATTTTGTTGAGACCGCGACGCACCTTGGTCCGACCAGAGTCGTACGCATGGCGAATGTTGGCGACACGCGACCGGATGCGAGGTAGTGTCGTGGCGAGATCCTGAAGAATGACCAACGAGTCTTCCAGCTCGTTTTGCAGTTTGGGTATGTCCGAGTTCAAAGCCTGATCTGCTCGTTGTATGTTTCTCTGTGTTCGAGGCGGGGGATGAACGAACGCAAAGGCGACATGTCACCATACCCACGTTGAGCTCTCCCAGGGCACCCTTGATAGAGGATTCGATCGCTCTGAAATTGCCCAGATGTTCTCGTAGCTTGCTCTAGAAAAAAAAAAGAGGATGGGGTCGAGCACGAGTGGCCACAGAGGAATGACTTACGTCGAGGTCCTTGATCTGAGCGTCACACTGAACCGCGCGAGATAGCGCACATTTTGCCTGTCGATCGATACAGGGAGAATCTTCGTCGTCCATGGCGTATCTGAATTGAATTTGATGCGACAAAGAAAGTCAAACCCCTGACGTGCACGGCACCACAGAGACCCACCGTTCTCGCGTAAATCTCACCTTTTCTTGAGGAGGTCTTGACATGAGAAAGAGGAGGGACGCTCGAACAGCCGTCGAGCATTTGGCCGTAGCCCAGTTGCCGCCTTTTTTTTTAAAAAAAGTGTTGCCAAAAGGAGACGTGACCTTGCCTCGTGCCTTGGCTGCCAACATCATGTCGTCGCGACAACGGCTCTCCAACGCGGCA
>JBBPOF010000522.1:0-21868 GCA_038091315.1 Porphyrellus cyaneotinctus | reverse complement strand
GATAGTTAAGTAGACTCTTGAGCCTGATGAGGCAAGGCATTCCCACTGTCTCCGCGAGATCCGAGTCGTTGAACAGCACATTGCGTAATTTGCTACCCACCAGCCAGTTCGGAACTTCGAACGTACGTAGTGACGGCCCCAGCACTGAGAAAGAAGCGCCAAGCTTTCAGACCACTTCGACAATGGATGTCCGTGACCCCCGAGTGTGGCATTGCTACTAGTAGTACTGTTCAGTGTCGATGGCACAAGTCGCGCCAATGCACAGCCGAACATATGGTATTTTCAAGGACCTCCGCCGTTTGGTCCCCAGGCCGACGCAGGGGTAACACCGCGGTCAACCCGCGCCACACCGCACACCGCCCGCGATGTACGGGTTTTCACAGGTGTGCTAGTCTGTCTCTAGGATCCTGACACTGGCACAGAGGCCGAGTGGCCCGGGCACTCTTTAATAGTAGATACCACACCACTGCAAATATAATTTTTCGTAGGAAGTGAAGTGAGCGATGGAACCTGGAATCAGACGAAAACAGACCCCTTGTGAGGACCGGGGACGACGACTTGTTATTGAAATCCCCTGGTACAGGTTGACATATATATTGCAAATGAAGGCCTCAGATGTATAATCATCATGCCTTGTCCATGCCGATGACTCTGTAACCTGGGCAGCGATATCCCACCAGAACGCCATCGATGCATCATGTACTACGGAGCGTTGGTATGTTTCCAATCTTGCTCGTCCCTTCGTAACTAAAATATCTCTCTAGACTGGCACATGGACATCTTTGGGTGGACTCTTTGGAGCAATGATACCGGCAAAGACCACCAACAATGGTCCAGGAGTATATCGAGGATAGCACACGTTTCAAAACGCGTAGCCGAACTGAGTTGATACCCCTTCAGATCTCAATATGTAATCGTTTTCTGGGAAGTTATCGTTATCAATGCAGACTGGATTTTGCGACACGATCACCCACTGTATTGATCACAGCACATACGGCTCCGCGGGGATAGCATCTATTGAGCGACTCTCAATCCGTCACATGGTCATACAAGACGTACAATACTAACACTGTTTATAAGGTTTTCGGGTTATAGGTGGTATAATTTCGTTATGTGATCGAGGACAATTACATAACTAGACTTGTCGCCAACCGGTACGAAGCATACGTGAAATGAAGGGACATGAAGGGAGAGAGTTGAAAAGAGAGGATGTAAGTAATGCGATTTCAGTCAGCAAGGAACTTCTCCCACTGGCTTTTGGCTAGGGCCTTGAATGCGATCATACGCTGGAAGGCAACCCTCCTGTACTCTGGCATCTCCATACCTTCGCTCAACTGACGATTGTGGCCCGCAACCGTGACGCACCTGAGGACCTTAGTCTCAACTTTTGGCCATTGACCAGTAATGACCCCATCACTCAGTTCTTGTGTGTTAGGCACTAAGTAAAAGGTGGGGCGCGTCCCGGTCATGGTGATGCAAGGCACAGTCATGGTGTCAAGCGTGGATAGGCTTATGCGTGCCCGCCTCTGATTATTGTGCTGGTACACGGCGATAGCTTCCGCGATGACTTGTGGTTCAGGATCGGAACGATTGAAACCTATTTTGTCCCCTTGTAGAACGAGCAAGACCGTCGATCGTCGATCCAACAGGCACACATCTGTCTGTGCCACTTTGTTGATATCGCCACAGATAGATAGCGGGATAATGCGACGAGTGCGCAAGACTAATCCACGTTCTTCGAAGCCAGCTATGCGAAGAAGCTCGCGAGCAAAGTCGTCGATCGCAGTCTTCTGACCGGCGTTGGTAGCGAGGTCAAGATAACTAGGAAACGATATGTATCATCCGACACATCGGTAGCGTTGAGGGGGGAATTGATGAGTGCGGGATCTAGACCTGTCAAAGATGGATTGCCACCTTGCCGAAAGAACTGTTGTGGTGGAACAGGAGTGACAGTTATGTGATAAGCCAACAGCTCGTTACGACCCCAGTCGCTGCTCGACTTTACGGAGCGGATAATGTTGGCCATGGAATTGCAGTATTTTAACAACGCAAAGAACAGAAGACTTTAGGAAATGAGTCTACGCCCATCAGGGAAAGGAAACTCACCTGGCACTCCAACACAATGTTCTGCTGGTCAGTGTAAATCACTGGGAATCGTGGGAAATTCGACGAAGTTCACCCGAACACATAACTTTCTGCTTTCATCTCTTTTCTCACGGCTATCGACCTTCCCTTTTCTACTCGCACGCAGCCTTCCGCGTTCCGTTCTCAGAGCGGAACGTATCTCTTCAGTAGAATGTAGTGCCTACACGCTTCCCAGCACTCATATCACACCTCACCAATACCTTGTTGTAATCAAGGCAATGCCTCCTGCAAGTATTTACGTGCGACAGCAACATTCATTCATTCGAGGCACCCACCAAATCGAAAGCGACCGCACAGCGCAAAGTCCCTCCCAATGGCCAGTCGAGACTCAGGCAAAAGAGAACAGAAGATGGTGGTAGAACCATTTCACGGAACACCCACCCTGGATACGCGAACAAGGAAGAAAATTCAATGGTCAGCGGCAAGGCAAAGGTGATATATACTGGAGTCTACGAGGAGCGCATCGCCCGAGAGCAGGAGGCCAGTCTCATCCACAGTCTCATTCAGGCGGTCGATGATGAAGAACAGGATTCCAAGTATTTGGCTACTTGATCATCTCCATACTGGTAGTGCCAATTGATCACTGCTTCATAGCTCGAAGTTGCATCTGTGGGCTTCTATGGCTACTGTTTTCACCGCTTTCGGAAACCAATTCTGATGTCAAGATTGGTGAAAGTGACTCGCAGCTCCTCGGAGACATTGTAGCTGTTCTCCCGGAGGTGACTCGCTGTCCTCTATCGTAAACCAGCGTTACGTCGAGTCGGGCATTCCGCGGAAACGGGATAAACGGTTTGAAATTGGAGCTGATAAGTAGGCTGAACAACGCGCTCCGAAACCCACTTGCCCCAACTCGGTTAGACAACCAGCGTATAATTACGAACCACGCAATGCGCTCCACCGCATTTCTGAGTTGGCACGTCACCATTTCTAAATCGTCGACAAGCAAACAAATAACGTGAGCTTCAAATTTCCCGATCAGCATTTAAATGTGTAATGCCAACATTATTGTTAGCTATCTGCTGTGCCCGTACGTATCTCCATCCCGCACGCCAGCGGCAAGATCCGTACGCAGCATCCTCGGACTCCGCGTGTACACGAGGAGATTGTGGTTGAAGCGCTCGAAAAGGTTAGAGGAGGATTGTCATGATGGCATGGGCCAGTGCCCTCGCAACGTCTTTTCCAAAGGAGCGGAGGAAACCTGTGGAAAGGAACGGCGAGCACGGCGACCTGCACTGGCTGCGAAGGAAGCGTAGTCAAGTCTTCACCCTAGAAGACCGCGGAGGACCGTCGAGCCAGATTTTGACGCAGAACCGGAGTACTTCGGTTAGCGGGCGCAATAGCGTCGATATACATGGATTCGTCGGTCCCTGTAATCAGCTGGACGATCGGCCTACTGAGGACCACGGCAGAAGCACCGAGATTGAACGTCATCTTCATATCGAACACTTCCATGAAGACCCGAACAACGTCGCAAGTTGTGTGGGACTTTCGGGACCTCCTGAGGAGCGTTGGGGGGCTAGACGGAGGGTAAGGCCACGGGCGAACCGCGACTGGGGGACATTGCATATCGATAGGAATGAGCCTTTGAGGCGAGGGCATGCTAACCCGGACCCTAGCTACTGCCACAATTCAAACTCGCGAGGGTTTCTATTCCACGAAGCACGTCTGCACAAACGAGCGTGTTGCGAGCCATATGTACCTTGGTCTTGAGCCCAAGTCCACGAATGAAGCAGGGATGAGCGACATTGATCACTTGCACGGGCACAAACGATTCTTGCTCATACTTTCATACTTCAAAGTGGATTTTCATTTTTTGTGGATTTGTCTTTGAATCAGTGCTGAAAGCAGTCAAATGACAAGTTAATCACGGCTGCATCTCGCGGGAATGGTCAAATATCTCCTTTTTTTCGCGTCAGACAACCGTACAACACTACAAACCACTGATACTCCCCGCCACGCTCTCGACCGCATTTTTGAGTTGATGCGCCTCCCGGACGACGTTGTCGTTGTCGTCCTCGGCACACTCGGCGATGAACGTTGCCGTCTCGCCGACGAATCCTACAAAGTAATCACAAGGTTGAGTTTCAGAGCGACGGCGGCATCAAGGAGGAAGACGCACCAACGAGCTTGCCTCCCTCGGCTTTCCACATCTCCGTCGCGCATGTCAATGCCAAGATCCGTACGCGGGCGTCCTCGGAGCGCGTATGCATTAAAATACCGAGGTTGAGGCGCTTGAGGAGGTCAGAGAACGCGTTGGGCATGATTGTAATAATGGAAACGAGACAAGACACCAAGCGCTCTCGTGGGGTTTTCAGGGGTGCCTCCGAGGAAGGGGTAACAGTCGGAGACGGCCAAGGCAAGTGCACCGCGACAGGTACTTGGGACAGTAGGTGCGGGAGAAGCGTAGACAACTTGTCTTCACGCCAGAAATCTATGGGGAGGGTTTGGGTTATGTTCGCGGCAATTGGTGGGCGGACGTACCTCCATCGTCAGCCTCAAGGGACTTCGTTAGCGTCGTAAGAACGCCAGTCCACAGTGCCAAGCTCATCGGGGCAGTTTTTAAAGCTGCACTAAAGGATTGGAGCACCTCAGTGAGAGGACGCAACAACGTCGACATGTATGGATTCATCAGTCCCTGCGGGTAATCAGCCAGAACGTCAGTTATCGATCGTGCATTTGTACGTACTTTAAAGTAGTCAAGCAGAGCAGTATACACGTGACAGAAAGTAATCCGTCTCTCGTCTGTCGCTGTGATGGTCAAGATGAATACGTCATCCCCGAATGGTGTCGTTCCTCAACCCACCTTTTTCTTCCGCGAATGCCCAGTCGTGCATTCGTCGGAACAAAGGTCTGAACGCGTTCTCATTGAGCTTCACGACAAGTTCTGTGAATGCCGATATCACGTGAGGTTCTCCCTATCAAAATCCACAGGTCAATTTGCTCGTTCTCTACAGTCAATTTAGCGTAAGGCAAACCTCAGTGAGACCGAACACCATCTTCACGTCGAACGCTTCCATGAAAACCTTGAACAATGATCGCAAGTTGTCTAGGACTTCCGGACGGGGGGCGACGCGCAACGCCCTCTTGAGGAGCGTAAAGTAACCGATCATGCCGTTCACCTCCTCCTAAGACGCTAGCTCGTCACCGGTTCTCATCGAGCGTCGTTTTTCTGCATACCTTAGTCTGGCCCTCGTTGATGCAAGACCAGAGATCGTGCAACACGGGAAGTAACACCTCAGCCGAAGTTCGTTTTGAAACTGCCTTGGTCAGTCCAGTGAGGGGATTGTTTTGTACGGTCGATGCAGCGCTGTAGTCAACATAAAGCTTCGCAATCTCACTCAGTTCTCTTGGCCCATAGAAGGCAGGCAGGGACGATAATAGGCTGTGAAGAGTTTCCAGCGCGGCTTCCTCTACGTCTGCGAGCGCTGGCTATACCGTCAGCTGGGTAACAGCGAGCATGTCACGAAACATACGGGTCTTTCCCTTGAGACCTTCACGAAGGATTGATATGCATTCCTGTGCGATATCCCTAAAGTGGGGGATGATACGTGGCCCGAGCGCGACGCTTATCAAACCGTATCAGTCTCACATACAAGAATACGTCGGGGCAATACGACGACTCACATATAGCGTGGCAACACTGATATCCCAGCTGCGGCGGAGTTCCGAGATCGCACCACCTTGAGAACATGCGGCAAGGTCGATATGAGCGTTGTCTCTTCTCCCTCGCAACACGTGGATCCCAGCGCCTTCAACGCTGCGAGCGCAGATTCGACCAAGGATCCAGCGGATTGGCGTTCGATGATATCCCGAATGAGGTTGATGAGTTCGATCATCGTCGCTTGACACTCCTCGCGGAGTTTTTCGGTGACGAGGGGAATTCTGACAGAAACAACGCCAAGTGCGCCTGCTTTGACCTGATTCAAACAACCATCCGTCTACATCTGTTGAGAAAGGGGATAAAAACAGAAAGACGCACCCTCGTGTCGTCGGATGCTAGCATGACACAACTTGCGACCAAGAACTCTCTGGCGGAAATCACGTTCATGATGCGCTCGATGGCCGTCTGAGCCACGGCGATGATCGCCAGGACGTCGCTTTCCAGGGCGTCGCCGGTTGGAGGTGTGGCAAGATCCAAGAGATGGGTGATGATATCCGTGGTATTGCCTCCCTCTCCAGTACTAGGCACATACAGCTCGGATGGCGTCAGAGCGGTACTCACAAATAGAGTCAGCGCCTGTATGCGGCGTTTCAACGTGGTGGAAAAGTTAGACGAAGAGTGTTCCCCATCTCTACGGTGCAATTTCAATAACGGCGATGGAAACGGATGGAAGAGCATGTCATATTTACCGAGGATAGTCCAAAAATGCAGATTCTGCATTTTCTGGTGCCAAAAGTTGAGATCTAAGCCGTAAGCACTCCTTCAATACTTCCGTGAGTACCTGCACACATCGTAAATTATCATCTGGTGAGGAGACTGGACAGACGCACGAGTAGTTGCAGTGGGCGATCGAAATGCCGTAGCAACAACGTGGGAAGAGTGAGCGTATTTTGCGCTTCTTCTGGAGTCTGTCGGCTAACGCGATTGGCGACTTTGTCGATCAGGAGCATGCAAACCGGGGCCAGGAACGCCTGCGCCCCCAAGACTTCTGTGAGGTGTACGAAAAAGCTATTGGAGGAAGTTCAACAAACGAGACACGCCATTCTTCGACAAAGAACGCACTTTTGTCGCCGATGGCGGGGAATGTGATTCGAAGCGTCCGTAAAGATACGCAGAAAGTCCCTGGCCCCGACGTACAGTTCGAATCCATTCAACTGCTTCGTTTTCAAGGACAACACCATCACTGGCACAATATTATCGATAGTCTGTGGCAAATCATCGAGCAACTTTCGAAGAACGAATCGAATGCGAACTCACGTTCTGGACAACTTTGAAGCTGTACGAATCGTCTCTATGAAACACGTTTGACCCCATGAATGTGAAGATGGGCATAATGTTATGAAGCACAGAGTCGGGGGTGAGCCGAGCCAAGTTGGCCATCAAAAGTAGAGTCTCGTTGAATGTTTGAGGGTTGTCAGTAACTGCCAAGCGCATTTAAAAGCCGTTGAAAGACGAGGGTAAAAAGCAACTAACCCCTGATCAAGTCAACCAGTACATCCAAGCGAATCGGCCTTGCAGGGGTCTCCTGATATGCCGTTAGGCGATAAAGAAGGTTATACGAGGGAGATTCTCACCGTGACTCTACCTGCGCTCTTGTCTATCGCAGCCATCAGCATCTGGCAAATATAGTTCGTATCCGACGGCCCCCAATGGTCAGAACGGACGATCTTGTTGAGCGTTTCCAAAAGGTTTGATACCAAATCCAAAGATCCCGGGACGTCCGTCGTTCCAAGCACTTCGGCCAACAAAGTCAACGGTTGGAGCTTGCTGATCTCGGAAGCATGGGGTATTCTGGGGAAGTTAGTAGACACGCCCGAACGATCACGAGGATCACATACGTGTCCAACCTGGCGCGCTTGTTCATAGGCGACTCGCTCTCGACATGGTCCGGTCGGAATTGGGCAAGAAGGTGGATGATCAGCTTAACGTCTCCGAGAAGCTTGCCAAGGAGAACTCGGGATGCCAAGTACTTAAAGCCATGTATATGAGCCATCATAAAGTATGCCGAACGCACGTTTACCCACCGCGTCTCCACCTTCACCGCCCGCTTGTAACAAGATCGTACACACTTCCGTTTGTTTCTCGAGATCGAGATCGACAAAGAGCCTCTCCTCGAGAGCATTGGCGAACAGCTCTCGCGCAGACGCGTCCGAGTCTGTAAAATACTGATCAGCACACGAAACGAAACGTTGATAGATCCAAGCAGACTGGAGTGGAAGTAGAATCGAAGTCCCGACACAAACACCGGCCAGGTTTCGCTGTCTCCTCGTCTCCTGAGATCTTTGGAAGTAATGTTGAGGAAGCTCCCGACGACAAGCGATACATATGCTTCGAATGAGGTCCCAAATACTTGTGCAATGGATGCAGAGTCTTGCGTCAGACCCTTCATAACCGGGAGTAGCATGTGGGATATGGAGAAGTCAGCGACACTCTCAATGGAGCGGAGCAATGCGATTCGAGCGGACGGAAAGGGATGGCTGATAACATGCGAGAGTAGGAAGCACAAGACCCGGCGCCTATATCTGCACATAGTTGTCAGTAACAGATCGCAGATGAACTGAAGCGCATCCTACTTTGCGTTTGAAGCTTCGAAGTGCTTCTGATGGAACACTTGGATGTAATTCGCGTCTTGGACCAATTGCTCCCTGTTGCTGATAAGAGCGTTCACGTAGGCCGAAAGACCCTTGGTGTCAACGTATTGCAATTGAGCTATCGCAAATCAGCGAGTAGTCCTTCGCGCGCATATCGGGAGGCTCACAGGAAGCTGACCCATATATTGTGTCCATAGCATATATGTGCTTTTTCTCAAAGTTACCGCCAAGAAGGGAAATGCTCTCAAAAACCAAGGCTCGGTCCCGTTTGTCGCTTCGTGAATCCAACAGGATGGCAACCAAAGAGGGAAGTACCGTCTGAAAATCGATGACGCTCGCACCAGAATGCCCTCGTATGAATGCGAGGACATGTAAAAGGACATGCGTTCGGACTCTCTCCAGAGACGGTGAGGAGGAGAATAAAATCCCGAGGAGAAAAGCCAACGAGGTGTCTTTGAGGTTGAGGAATAGTGCTTGCAAGAGGTACGTTGAAAATTGGTTGGGCGCGCTACCCGCAGAGGCGGCTGCGAGGGCGTAGATTTCCTGCATCAAAGATACATAGCACTGACTTGGGTCGCTGGGAATCTGATTGTCCTTCAGTGTATTGGAGAACAGAACCGAGAAACTCAGCTACATACGGATGAAATCACTGAAATCCAAGCCGCCGAGAACTCACGAGGGACGGGAAGAGCCGGAATCAAACCGAGGATCGAAGCTTGCAATGCAAAGATGGTGTTTCGCCCCCCCGGTTTAGTAATTACCTTCATGCCTACGTGACGTACAACCAACACCTTACACATCATGAATATCAAATCCCCAGTAAAATAGACAGGACAGGACAAACCTCTTGTAGACTCGAGTTGTCACCTGCTTCTAGCAAGGTCAGGCCCATAGCACGTATGAAACGATGGGCCAGTAAGATTTGTTGATCTCCCGATGTTCGCATCAGTAGTGCACGACAGACTAGATACGCCAGTGCTCGAGTATGCGGCAGGGGATCATGCAGCTTGGACAATAAAACCGTGATATCTTGGCTACTGTTGCTCGCGAGAATATTCTCTATAGACACAATTCAGCCTCCAAGCGAAGCCTATGCCAAGAACCACTCACCTGCAATCTTGTCGGCTACACCAAGGTTAGTTTCGCATATCTTATCGCTGACCCCATCACTATCATCCTTGTCAGCATCCAAGGCTTCTTTGTCCAACAAGGACGCTTGATCCCATACGTCCACGCAACCACGCAACCACCCTGTCTGGAAACCACCGCCTTCCTTGATAACCGCCCATATACTACGCGCAGTCCTGAATTTTGCATTTGAGGCGAGTAAGAATGGAAAGAGAGCAGTTTGTTGCACGGCGGAGGTGGCATCAGAATGCGTTTTGACAAATGGTCCAGCAAGGAATCCTGCATGTGCCCGAAGAACTCCCCGAGCAGGAGGTGCGGGAAACAACTGTGAAGTAATGACATCCAGTAACTGCTGAGGGGCAATCGTCGAAAGCAACAAATCTGGCGAGGCATAGAGCGCTTGCAACACGCCTATATGGGTATCATAGACGCGACCAAGTAGGGCCGATTGGATAGATCCCTGGCACACCATCAGCCGGATTCAAAGACCAAGTAGGAAACGCGAACCACATCGGAAGCTGACAAACTATCTCGATCGGCTTCCAACATCGAGTACATTTTCTCCACTGCGACAATACGCGCATCCTTTGATGTGCTTGCAGATGCAACGACGACCTCGTTCACGTTGCTGGAGTCAGCTAGTGGGTGGCTCTGATATTTGCGCTGCCTTAGATTTGAAAATGAGAATATACAAGGCGGCGTCGCTCACCAGAGAAAACGACGTCACAAGCTCTTTTACCATCTTTTTCCGTTCCTTCTTGTCCTGGGTCGGTTCACTGGCTTTTACTTCAGCTACTAAAAGTTCGTCATCCGCTACGCCTCTCAAGAGCTCAGGATGGTGCTGATGGATGAGAGAAAGCAATGACCGTGCAGTGCGAGTGGCTTTCTCACTTGTCCCGGCTTCGACTGTTCCATAGTCGGAATCAGGTGGCAACGTAGCAAAGCGGAGCAGAATGCGACACAGTTCTTTGATGATTACTGACGGTGCATTCGTGGTAGCAATCAAAGCAGCGAACAGCGACGAAACTCGCTGCTCATGGATGCTATACCAAGGTGAGGTCATGAATATAAAGCGGAAGTCGAGAATCTACACACCAATCGCGTAGGGACCGAAGAAGCGGGAGGATAAAGTGCTGCGCACCGACAGCCACCACAATTTTACATATTTCATCGGCAAACCCACTGCAAATCAAGCTGTTTCGTCATGAAAAGAGACGATATACAGAGAAAGCGTACGTCATCTTCGTGCACAACTGGCTCGTGTTAAGAGGAAATGCCTCGACGCTTTCTTGTGCCGAACAAATTGCCACGGCGGTCTTAACGAAATGAGCAGTAGACACGGAACCTCTACCCGAGCCCCGAGCTCCGCGTACTTGAGTTGACATTGCGTTGATGGCGGCAGATACAGCGGTGGGTTTCAAGTTTACTCTTTGCGAGAGAGTGCACAGGAGAACAAAGTTTCCAAGCTATTGGCTAATACGTAAAATAGAATGAAAAGAATCCGCGTTCAGAAAACTTACCACAAGGTCTCCATCTTTTTGAGAAGACCGGAGTGGTGCAAGCAAGGAGGGTAAAACGGACGCAAGAATGCCATCGTCAAGCGATGGGCTGCTAGAGATGTAGTCGTGCATCGTGGCAACATAAAATGCAAGTAGCGTGCGGTGGGAATGAGAGCCTAGAATAGCGATGAGCAAAAGATAATCAGAGTTGGGGAGATGAGATACATTTGACTGCAATGGGTAAAAGGCTGGCGACGAAACGTGCTACCTCTGTATCTGAAACCATGTTCTTGATCAGGACCCTGCGTGGGAGGGGTTTTGCTGCTGATTTGAACGGGAGTAAAAACGAAAAAGTGGAATTTGGCCTTGAAGGACATGAGAACAAGAGGTGATTTCGCCTGTGAACTACTTACTGAACGTGTAGTATTGAGAGCATTTTGACAAAATGTGGGGATTCGTGATATGGCAAGAACAGGGCAATGATGGCAGTTACATTGAACTCGTTGATTCTAATGAACGTTGCAGATCGGGTACTTGCGTGAGGTAATACGACGCCTACCGGAATCGTCTGACGAGCCACTCGAGGACTCTGCCAGTGGGAGCATCCATCAACCAGGGACCGAGGAGAGCCAAGAACGCGTTTATATTCTGATCGAGGTTCGCGTTGAATTCTGCCGTCTGGAGTGTCCGATCAAGAGCCCTGGCTGCGTCAGAGAACAAAACATGCTCAAAATCAACAGCGCAAGGTGACGCATCCCCGACGCTGAGAGATCTGGATGCGAATGCAGGCGAGAGAGAACGAAGATGTGCGAATGCGGTCGAGGCGAGCGCGTGTATCGAGTCGAGGTCGTGAATGTTGACATCTTGACCTGTGAATAAATATGACTCTGTCTGCCTCTTTTTCGACCTGTCCTGTAGCAACGACGCGTTCAGCGACGCGGACGCAGCCAGCTGACTTGCCAGCAAGGACGACATGGTAAGGGGATGAAAATATGTGGCTGTGTCATTCACGTGCTTACGTAATTTACTTATCATCGACTTGCGTCCGCTTCTCACGGTCGTCGTCGTCATGTCAGAGCTTCCGCCAGTAGCTTCGCAGGGTGTATTCGCCCCCTCGGCGTCTATAACCATCGACGCGCCGTGCGATGTCGTGTGGCAAGTCTTGATGGACTGGGGATCATATCACGAATGGTACGTCCCGTCCCTCAAATCACACTCCCAAACCACAGCCTTGACTTGGCGTTATTTGCAGGAACCCGTTCGTGTACGTACCACGTTTACTCGGAATCTGGTGCATAACCGTAATAACCGGCGCAGTCGAAACCAGTGTCTCGTTGACGCGTCCAAGAAACCTTTGCCTGCGTCTCAACAAACTCCCCGTGCCGGAGTTCATCTACTTATCCATCCTGTGCACATTCCTCCGTCATTCGACACGCCAAGGATATTTGGCGCTAGCTCGGCGTTCGTGATCATAACAACCATGGATCCTGATAATTACCGATGTGCATGGGACACGGTCGAGTTCCCCTCTTGGCTTCTTTATGCGGTACGATGGCAGGCGTTAACCGAGGTGGTGGAAGACGGGCGGAAGAAGACGCGCTACGAGTCCATCGAAGTGTTCAGTGGTCTGGTTGCATACCTGATCAAGTTATTTGTTGGAAGTGGGCTCCAACAGGGTTATACTGCGATGGCAGAAGGACTAAAAAGGAGATCGGAAGAAGTGCAGTCGCGTTTAAATGTCACTTTGTAGTTAGTGGCGTCATCGGTGCTGACTAATCTTAGACATTCCTGCCAATCCCGACACGGCCACGATCTAGACCACCCCCCTGAAAGTGTGGACTTATAAATCTGACACGGATACCCCTTGACATCGCCCCCGCCCTCATCATGCTTGCCTACGACTCCCCCCTCATGTCCACCAACAAGTCCACCAACAAGTCCACCACGCCCATCTACGATACTCATGGAAGACAGAAAGACTTTGTAGAGTCAGCCATACAGCGGAGAGAGCGCATCGAATTCCTCAAACAGAGAGAATGGGTCCGACGTGTCACCGAATGGGTCAGGGAGACGAGTGCTCAGCAGGGTTCGGTTCGTGTGCCACATCCCCTCCTCGTTTTCCTTCTCTTGACCCTTTTTGCTTCACAGCCAATATTCGGCCGCTCAAGCCGATCCTATTTCTCCTTTTCCTCTCGGGACACTGCGGCTGAACCATCCATCATCCCTTTCCCCTGTGCCGAGGAAGAAGAAGAACCTTACATCATCTATAGCTCATCTCCGAACTCTTCCCTTTCCTCCCTTTCCGAGGAAGTCACCCCCGTCCTTCCGCTCAATAGCGGTCCTTCTTCCCTTAACCTGCCCGTCGCTGGAGTGCCCCAATCTCCTCAGAGAAGATCATCTGGGCATCACCGAAGAGGCAGTAGCGCCAGTCTCCGCGGTCACACGCGCAAGCAATCTCTCTCTAGCATCTACGAAGTGCCCGAAGAGGACTAAGTCCCTTCTAACCACGCTTTCCCATCGTTGCGGTCGCGACGCGTTCAATTTCCCTTTGCACCCGAAAAACGTCTGTCACTCAACTGGCGCTTGTATCACCTGGCAAGCTGGATTCTAGTCAGGAGGTTCTTCAACCCTTTACTTCTTCCCGTAGCGACGTGTGAACGTTGTCTGGGGCATTTTTATCGTTGGCGATGCTGATTTTGTTCGTTGCCGTCCATCGTAACTTGAAGCATCCAGGGTGTTACCCGATTCTCCTGGTAGCTTCATCATGTTCCTGATACCTGTGCCACTCTTATACCCGCTTTGACTCCCCCCAATCATCTGTACCACCTTGCACCCACACGCTCATCATCAGATTTCGCTGCCACCCGTCAGTATCTGTATTTTATGCCCCGCCAAAGTTTGTAGTGTATAGAATTGGTGAACTAGGCCTTTTTTTTCTTCTTTTTCTTGCAAATCCCATCGGTCGAAGGGGCTGTGTCTCTGGATATCTCTAATCCCGAGTCTTTCGCGGGTACGTAGGGCTCCGACGTAGGGGAGGGGTTCATTAATTTGGAGAAGTGGACCTCGTTTCATGGCGACGGATCCACTTCGGGTCTGGGAAGTTTCAGCAAGTCTCGGGGTGAGTTGGAGTGACTCAACTCTAACTCGGGCCCGCCACCTACCAAATTCGGATGCTCAAATCATTTCTGTCTAAAATCGCTATTAATATTGTTCGCACTACTTACCCACTGAACTGAACATTTTACGATCAAAAGCTCTTAAACACACCATGAGTAGCGCTAGTTCCAGTTCCGGACACTGGCAGGTACAGCACAGAGGAGGACGCGGAAGAGGACGCGGCCAGGGCGACTCAGACCCCAGAGCGAGAGGGGCGTCACCTTTTCGCCGCGGCGGGTACACCAGCAGCAGAGGTAGAGGCCATTTCGAGCCACGCGGGGGCACCAGCGGGGCCAACCGAGGACGACCAGACGGAGCGTCAGTTCATCTCCCCCGCCCACATCCTAACACGCTCACTGACAATGCTCCTCGGGATCACAGCATCTTTATGGAGGGTCGACCAGCTACCGTCGATGCCCGCATCAGAGATGACTCCGACGTGGCCGTCGTTGCCCTTTTGAACGAACAGGCAGGCGCTGACGATGACCCCGAGTCGGACCGTCTTCCGCTGCGACCCGACTTTGGGACGCAGGGTCGTAACATTGCCCTTCGCGCCAACTATTTCCCCGTGAATGTCAAGCCTGAGGTAACAATTTACCGATACAGCGCCGCGATCGCCCTCTCCGGCGATAAGAAAGTCTCACGTCGTGTCAAGCACCGCGTCTTCCAACTTGCAGAACAAACCGTGGAATGGCAGCAAGCGGGCATGCCCAGCCATGTGGCGCATGACTATGCCGAGAGGCTCGTGGCATCCATCGAACTGCCACAACCTCTGATCATATGCGGTGCTTATCATGAAGAAGAAGCGGATGGCTCCTCTTCCGAGCGGAGGTCTGAATATACATATACGCTTAGGCTAACCTACGAAGAAGAAGTCGATCGAGGGATTTTAAACGAGTATATCGTCTTCGATCATGTCGCGAGCCATTTAACCTTACATCCATACAGTTCCCTTGCGGGCAACCCCATCGACTCTCAAGCGCTTGCCAAGGTTCTATCCGTACTGAACCTTGTCCTAACTGCACACCCGTCTCGGACAGGAGTCAAAATAGGCCGTGGCGACGACACCAAGAAGCATCCAGACCAGCGGCTTTTCTTTGACACCCCTGAGCCTAAAGACATTGGCGGAGGACTCACTGTGCGGGAGGGATTTTACCTCTCGGTCCGTCCTGCCCACCAACAGCTCATGGTCAATGTCAACACATGCCATGCAGCGTTTTACAAGCCACAAAACTTCGCGAACGCTTTGGAAGCATATAGTAAAATCGTCAGAGGTGGTTTTGGTGCTTTCGGAAGCCAAGTACGGGTGAAGACCCGACCTGACGGCAATATCACTACGATACAGGGCATATCCAAGGAGAATGCCCGTCAGCACAAATTCAAACATGGCCAATTTGGATGGGTCACAATCGAGAAGTACTATGCGCTCAGTAAGAACGACCACCTCCACTCGAGCTCCCTTGCTGACGCATCATTGACAGAGCACAACATTACCTTGAACCGTCCCGAGCTTCCACTCCTCGAGGGTCCCAATGGCAATCGTTACCCTCCTGAAGTCTGCGACATTATTTCAGACCAGAGCTTCAAGGGAGAGCTCACCAGTAGCGAGCATGCTAAGAGGATGCTCGACGAGGCTTGCAAGCTGCCCAAAGAGAATGCGAACGAAATCGTCAACCGTGGCAACCACTTGCTGGGTTTTCGGGATTCTAACCCGGTGCTGGATTCATTTGGCATCAGCGTTGGCGCGGAGATGGCGATCGTTCCCGGTCGCGTCCTTGACAAACCAGGGTTGTCATACTCCTCCAATAAACCCGCCGCCATTAATAATGCAGCATCGTGGAACCTCAGAGATGTCAAATTCTCCCACGGAGCGCGTTTGGACAAATGGGCAGTGCTTGTCATCCTGGACAGTGGACGAGAAGATTTCAAAGGTGCCCAGGACCCACAATTGCGGGGGATCACTGACGGGTTCCGTGCGATGTGCAACAAGAGCGGCATGCGCGTACAGCCACTTGCAGAACATGCCTATGCGGAAGTTTGGCTGCCACGCCAAGGAGCTGACCGTTTCCGGGAGGACGCCAATAAAGAAATAGAACAAGCTCTGAAGAGCCTAATACAGCGCGCTGCGCCGCAACTCGTCTTGGTTATGCTGTCCAATGACGACAAGGCCATTTACAATGGTCTCAAGTGGCACTGCGACGTCCAGCTCGACATCGCCACTGTCTGCATGCAGTCCTCCAAAGTGAAGAAGGATCGAGGTCAACCACAATACTTTGCAAACGTGGCACTGAAAGCCAACATGAAGCTTGGTGGCATCAACCATACATTGGATGCAAACAGTGGTGCATGGCTCAAGAGCGCGTCCACGATGATCATGGGTATGGATGTGACGCATCCCGGGAAAAAGGATGGAACACGTAAGCATCCTCTAAATACACGCACTTGTAGATACGACCAACGAACCACCTTCCCACTAGCGTCCATTGTAGCGGTCGTCGGGAGCGTCGACGAGCATTTTGCGCAGTATCCTGCGATACTTTCCCTGCGCAAAGGCGGAACCGAGGTATGGGAATTATTTTCCAGATCAATTGCGAGTCTTCGTACGACGATAATGTGCCCTAGATTGTCCGTGGTGAAGAAAATAACGACAACGTTCTCAGGGACATGTTCATCAGTCGCTTCAAGCTGTACAAAGCTCGCAACAACGGGAAATTGCCCGAGCGAGTTCTTCTATACCGTGACGGGGTCTCCGAGGTGCGTATGCTTGTTCTACCATCTAATCTATTCCACTTGCTCACGAGTCTCCCTACAGAGTCAGTTCGTGCAGATCCGCCAAGATGAGCTCAAGGAGTTGAGGCGTGCCTTTGAATACTTTGGCGCGTACCAGCCCAAACTCAGCATCATCGTTTGTGGTAAGAGACACCACACGCGCTTCTATCCCACCAAACCGGAAGACGCGGCGCACGATGGAAACCCGCTTCCTGGCACGGTCGTCGACCGCGGCGTCACCCCGGCGTACGAGTTTGATTTCTTCCTCCAAGGTACATTCCTCTTAGATGTGTCCTCAATACCCGGATTGCACTGACACGCATTTACCCCACAGCGCACGGCGGCCTCAAAGGCACCGCTCGACCGACACACTACTTCGTCGTGCACGACGAAAACAGGTTCAACGCGGATGACCTCCAACGGCTGACCCTCGACCTCAGCTACATGTTTGCCCGCGCGACCAAGGCGGTCAGCCTCGTCTCGCCTGCGTACTGGGCAGACATTGCGTGCGAGCGCGGACGGTGTTACCTGTATAAGCTGTTGCAGGGTGACAAGGACGGCGGCGAGCCTGCCAAGGACAAGAAGGGCAAGAAGCGGGCTGCCTTGGATCCGAAGGATGCCGTGTTCGAGAAGGCGGTGGAGAGGTGGGGTAATGGCGTTTCTGGGGCGAGGTTGCGGGACACGATGTTTTACTTGTAGAGATGCTGCTTTCAACAGGTTCCTTCTGGAAACAGTGTCGGGTCGAGCAAGCGACACTGACACTTTCTTTGCCGGCGCCTGTGGAAACAACGTGACTTTTCTAACGTTGTCTGGCACGGCGAACCATCTCGCGAGGTCGGGGACAATGAAGTTCTTATTGGTAGCCACTTTTATCTTGACAGACGAGATCGCTTCATCTCGTATTATGTAAATATACCCAGACCGTAGTACGAGGAGACGTATGTACATTGTTTCCTTCTTGCTCCAGGTGTAAATTATAGATGACGTTGAGATTTAGATGTTGTTTGCAATAGCTTTCTTACCTAGCAATCGTATTACGAATGTCCAACAGGTCTTCAATTTTTTTCCGTCGTCGACGGATCAACTTCACAGATCTGCTGTTAAACAGCGTATTGAACGAGAACGGAATTAGACTAGCACTGACTACTACATCACCACTCGAGCCTGATAATTCTACTGTACTTCGATCGTGCGAATACTCTGTATCAGGTCGGCCAACGAAACCTCCTCGCGAACTCGCACCATAATCAAACTGTCTGGAGCGACGCGCCTATACTCCATACGCGATACCTGCTCCATCAAGAACGCCCCAAAAGGCTGCCTTAGACGGGCGACAAATCGGATCGCCTGGGTGGTCTCGTCGAGCTCGGCCGCACCATGCTCGAATTCTTGATCGAGAAGAGGGCGAATCCAAGGATGCACAAGGTAGAGAGGTTTTGTCTTCGTCAAGTCGCCAGCTGTCTCCACTTTGATGTCCCCGAAAATGGATGTCGTAGCACGGTATATATGGAGGTTTGTTGCTGCATCTGACGAGGTGTAGACAAGATGGGTGAGGCGAAAAACCATGCCAGGGAGTCGCAGGCGACTGGCAGCAGAAGAAGGTGAGGGAAGTTCATTGATACGTTCATACAACTTGATGACCAGGGAGCGGTCGCGCAAGGACGAGCGTAATGCCAAAACCATGGCGTCCATCTCAGATTTCTCAATGGGTTGCGGGACATGCAGTGGATGGACTTGGTTGTAGACCGTGAGGTCGACGGGCAGGCAGCTATTATAGCTACCAGCGCGCCCAGTCCAAGCAAGGATCGTGACATCGCCCGAACCTGTTAGAACGTACTCGAGGAGTCGACCAACTGCACGATCGCGCTCGCCATATTGGATTGAGATGGATGCGTTAAAGATGCCGAGCAGTGAGTAAGCGATGTCCTCCACGAGGGTCGCCTTGCGCATAGAGGCCAAAGAGAGCTTCTCGCGCACCCTGTCAAGGCCAGGGTCGAGTACAGTGATATCCTTGGCAGAACCTGCAGTTACCTGTTGCATCTCCGAAATGACGACAGGTGAATCTTTGTGGTTGAATATAGTCAAGTCAAGGTATGGCTTCCAATCTTCAGTGTAGAACTTGACAACCTTGGCAGCGACATATTCCTGGTATGTCCATGCTCGGGTGTTCCACAAGCTCCCCCGGAGACCATTAGGTTCGCGCGACCGAGACGAGACACCGCGAAGGTATATGATCGTCAGGGACGACCCACGATACCAGGTGAACATGGCAACCAGCGACTCTTCCAGTACCCGTTTGTTGTCTCTGTCAACACAGCAGGTGTCGCTCCACGCCCAGTGGAAGCCAAGAGAGCGGACAAGGGTACAGAAATCCTGTAGCTTCATGTTCGCAGAAGACAATTCCAGCTTATAAACCGTGACATGTTCAACCTTTTGGAGGAGGGGTTCGCCGTCCTCCCACTTATGTGACAGCATCACGTATCGGTAGAAGTCCTTGACCTCTCTCCTATTTCTGTCGTCATCGAAGATATTAGCTCATTATAGATTGGGAACGCCCTGAATGCATCTGCTTGCTGTTTTTTGTCACATAGACGGCCGGTGGTGGTGTCAATCAGCACCAGCGGCATGTCACGAACAGTCTCCTCGATAATGTGCTGAGTTGCAGGTGCGGCATCGACATACTGGCGACGAGGTCCTATCGTTGATGTCAGTTATCTTGTCGCGATGTGAGTCATACTGAGGACAGCTTACCGCTCAAAGGCTTCATACGGAAGGCTTCAACCGCCTCGACATAGCGCCTTTCCTCATGTCTCATCTCGTAACCTTGGCGAGATGATGGATCGAGTTTGATACCCTGCGTACATCATTGTATATCGGTCAATAATATCCAATGGACAAATGATACCTTGTCTGCATCACTTATCGCGTCCTCCCGATCTGCTTCGCGTCGCGACTCGGCAGGCTGTGTGCGGGATAACCCGCGGTCCTGCACCTGCTCGTTTCCGTTCCCATCTCTCGTTTCCGTATTTCCTCTTTCCATCATATCCGCGATCTTCCTTGCGGTTTGCGGATCCAGTCGACAACGCCGCGTCAAAACGCGCACAACATCCTTCCTTTTCGGGCTCCTATGTTTCTCAATGAAAATCTTCATTCCCCTTCCAAGTTCAGCGAACCAAGGGTATGTTTCCGGTCGGAAAGCCTCGCCCTTGAGAGCGCAGGTTCTCAAAAGCTCGCGTATTCTTCTCTCCGACTCGATATACTTGAGATCTTCTTCAGGAGTGCCATCCGAAACTGCTGTGATACAAGCATGATCGCTGCTCTTGATGCCGTATTGTTCTACATGCCTCCTGTTTCTCGTCCACCAGTTCTCCATCTCAACTTCCCTTTCGAGGCCAGTGAAAACAAGCGCTATGGGCACCTGTGTGTGGCAGAGACATTCAAAGAACAACCGGTAGTTGCTCTGTGTAGTGGCCGTTATCCTGCCTCCGCGCATGCAGAATAGCAGAAGATGGACACCGCCATGAGCACTAAGCTTCGCGATGAGCTCGTACGCCATTTCAACAGCCTTGAGGTAACCGTTGACCCCCATTTGGGGTTCCTCGAGACCGATGGTGTCGAATATGGCAAAGTTCATGTCACCGAAGGAGATATCGTACCGAGCGGATTGCATCGTGCAACCGTTAACGTCCGACGAGACTTTTACAACTTGCTTCTGAGCAATGAGGTTGATGACGGAGCTTTTCCCGACACCAGTTTCACCGAAAAGTACAACGTTGAAGGTGCGAGGTTGTTCTTGGACTGATAGACTGGAGGGAGACAGTGTATATCCTGCATAAAAACGTTCGTGAGCTCTCCAAAGATGGATAGTCGGCTTGAATATTACCAGACGCATGATCACTATGAGGTTCGGCAGTTCCAGTATGCAACTTTGTGGTGGAGGATCCTGCTTGACGAAATGACAGGGAACTCGCCAGCCTAGTCATCATCCCGAGCGAAAGCGACCGTGACATAATTGGCGAAGATCAACGGGAGCGACGAATTCGATGGCCGGATCTGAAGTTATTGTTATTGTCGAGGAAAGAGAGCTGCGCAGTCCTTGCAGAAGGTCTTGGGTAATAAAGGGCGTTGAGGGCTGCCTCATGGCAAGGTGGATGCTGAGCGCTGAGCGCTAGGAGATGTGAACTGGTTACGCCCAAAACCCACAGGTTTTTTCTACGGTCGGAGTTCCAGTTTATAGAAAGCTATCCTTGTCTTCGAGACGATAAAACTTGGACTAATATCTTCATCGTGTGTGTTGAATTCGACCGCGCTGGGCAAAGTCCACCTGACATATCATTCAGCTGGTCAAGTTCTGACGTCAAGCACGTTTCCACGCTGGCAATTTCGTGATGCCCGTCCTGCTCGAGGGAAGTTGTCACTGCGGTGCCGTCCGCTTCACCGTGGAAAGCCACACCCCGATCCCCTACCAAGTAACTATGTCCCCTTGGTCCCTTCTGAGATCTGAGCGACCAGTAGCTGTGCGTGTGCTCCATCTGCCACAAAGTCGGCGGCGTAGGCGGGTCCATCAACCTCAGCGCCAATGCAAACACCCTCCAAATCATCCAGGGCAAAGAACACGTCCGGTCCGTTCTCTCATGTTTATCGAGTGACCCTTGACACCACCTCCGTTCACTGGCAGCGTCTACCGCGCCGTGCTGGACCGCGACACGCCCGACGAATCGATCGCCTCGTCCGAGCGCAACTTTTGCTCCCGCTGCTCTGCCATGTTGTGGTTGTACGACGAGACTTGGTGCGTTAGCCTTCACCAGGTACCGTCCACCAGGACGTCATCGATTTGATAAAAGGCCCGAACTCCTTCACCCTTTTGATTCTGAAATCGACTCTCCTCCGCTCGAATCCCCAGAGCAGTTGGTGCGTTG
>JBBPOF010000521.1:0-21890 GCA_038091315.1 Porphyrellus cyaneotinctus | reverse complement strand
CTCCCCCTCCCCTCCCCTCCGCGTCGTTTCGAGCGTTATGCTCATCCCCCTCCTCCAGGGGGTCATGTTGAGCCCAAATGCTCGTATACCACCTCTACCACATCCATTCTGGCCCGGTCACTCATCTCCTGCCTCCAATGCATTATTTTGGGCCTGACCACTCACTCACCTCCCCTTCTGTATTGTTTCGAGCTTGTCCGCTCGCCTCCCACCCCTTTCATGCCTGACTGCTCGCTCGCCTCCCCCTCCATGTCGTTTTGGGCGCCACCGCTGGTCCCTCTCTAACACGTTGTGGCAAGCCCAATTGCTCATCTCCCACCTCCAGCGTGTCATTTCAAACCTGAGTGCACGTCCCCCACTTCCTACTTTGCTCAGCTATGACCTTTTCCACAGTCATTGTACTTAGTGTACTCGCTTTTTGGGTAATCGAACTACTTTATATACTTTTCGTCTTGGATTTGAGCTTTTCAGTAGCTTTTTGGTGCTTTTCAGCCTTCTGTGCTTTTTGTGATGTTAGTGTGACGAAAAGCCACTAAAAAGCAAGTGGTGAATTTACTGATGAATAAAGCAGATAAAAGTGACCAAAGATATTCAACAGGATCTCTTGTATCTCAAGAGCGTGATGCATTCTAGGAGTCGGACTCCAGGGATTCAATGTTTGTACTTGTTGGCCAACCAGTTCGATAGCTTCTCGAGTGTTTGGCCATGGAACATAGGGCATGCCCCACAGTTACCATAGACAACGTGCAAGAAAATCGAACTCAATGATAGTGCCCCCCTCCATGCACACTCACGTCCCCAGCTTTCCAGTACTGTTTGATGGTGATGTCTATCTTCTCGGATGTCTGTCTACCATCATGATATAGAACTGTGTGCATCAATCTCACATGGTTTCAGATCATTGTTGCCATTCTCGCCATGCTACACTCTCATTTAATGATGCAACTGAGACCAAGTGTTATATGGGGAGCTGATCTTCTGGTGCTACAGCATTGAGAACTGCCAATGTAAAGTGGTAATAGAGTTCACAACAGACACAAAACTTGACTTCACAGATAGCGAAAAACTTCATGCTAAGAGTTAGCCCTACACTACAGTAATGTGTATAATACAAGGAGACATGAAGATGCACAACATGACTAAAAAGTAACTCGAGAGTGCAGGAGACCAGGCTCTGTACATCACACCGATGGTCTTGATATACCTCGTAGATTTCCGAGGGTCCTTCTAGCAATTCGAGACTACTCCAAACATTGAAGGAAAAATTGGCACAAGGTCTTTTCCAAATATATATAAGCCAGCCTCACTTCATTTTTTTCCCACACCTTCTCTTTCCTCAATCATTATCATATCTTCCACAACACACTTATACTACCACAACTAAGGTATATTATTGTCACCTATATTCTTTATTCCTACTAATCATTCACTTTGACTCTATATAGATATACCATCAGGTAAGTTATGTACTTTATTGTGTTGGTTTGGTTGATAGTGTTGATTATGTAATTATATATGAAATATATTTGATGTTTGTTTGAATTATGTTTGTGGGATTATATGATTGCATTGGAATGGTTTGGGACATTCTGTGGCATTCTGTAGCATTCTGTGAGATTCTATGGCATTCTGGAAATAGTCTGGGATAGGTCTGGGACAGTCTGGGAAAATCTGTCCCAGTCTGGGGGTTATTGTCCAGATCTAGCCAGTTGGGAACCTTACTAGGGGAGCTGTGGGAGCTGTCAAGCTGTCCTAGTCTGTTCCATTCTGGCCAGTTCTGTCTATTTGAGGGTTGGTTTGCTAATGGTGTGAGGCTGGCAACAGCCATGGCTGACACAGGTTCTTTCTCAATTCTGGAGTTGACAGCATCAAACAAACATGGTAATGTCAATCTGAAGCTCTCTAGTGATGGAGAGAATTTAGTATAACCTTGGGTGTCAATGGCAATGGCAAGCCTATTGAGCAATGGACATGCCTGAAGAAGTTTCAGCAGTCCATTCAGCATGTCCACCTTCTGTACCCCAGCCCCAATCCTCATTTATAGAGAGTTCTCTTAAATGTGGCCATGCTGAAATCAATGTGAGCAAGTCACAATCCACCAGGCCTATGTTCCACTCCATATTGATGTGTAGGCAATAGAGATTGCAGAATGACATACATATGTGGCCACAGGTCATCCAGGCCAAGTAGAGCACCTGGATCATGACCTTCAGTCCAGAACCATGCATGAGTCAACCACACTGTCCCAATCATCTGAACAAGACTGGAAGACTGAACACTGGCCAAGAAGTGGGACAGTGTCTGTTCAGAAGGATGTCTCCCAAAGTGGACAATGATATTCTTGAGGACCAGCAGTTGAATCTGGAATAGCCTAGAAACCATGGCCAATGATGGAGAATAGAGTGTCAAGTAACACAGGTTTGAGAAGCAGAGGGAAGAGCAGGAGGCCAAAAAAGTAACAATCAGGAGATAGAAGGAGAACTGAGTCAATGCAGGCATGCAAGACAAATGTACAAGAGCATTCACATCCAGGCTGACCTGATGAAATAGTAGCACCCAGAGGTTTTGCCACTGGTGAAAATAATTGGAATCAGTTTTGATGAATGTGGCTTTACATTCACAGACACCAAAGGAAAGTGTCATGAGATGTGGCAAAAACTTGGGATATGACTGGAAATATGTAGTCATGGAATGTATGTGCATTGCTGAACTTGAGACAAACAGAAACCAGGGATGGGATGGGTAAGTTTGACAGAGGTATTGCCACAGTTGTATCTCTACAACCCAGATAGTGGATGTTGGAAAAGAGTTGTTCAGTGATGTGGGAATCCAAGAGGGTCCTTCAAGTTAAAGATTCCTGGTCAAGTCTACTATCAACATCATGTACAGTTTGAATGTGACATGTGTGCTTTTGAAGGATGTCCTGCTCAGTCTCTATAAGAGGTCTGCTGAACAAATACTATTCAGAACAACATGCCAGTGAGGAACATCCAAGATGAGTATGATTGGAACTGTCTTACCTTGTGTGAGGACTGTTGATAAGCAGTGTTTCCTGTGGATGATCGATGTGATGCTTCTGGAAGACATTGAATGACAGGTGACAGGTCATCCAAGTCCTCCCAGAGGACATCCAGTGCCAGTCCTCTGAATGCATGACATGTTCTGGAAAGAGTGGCTAGAGTGGAGCTAGTGCCCCCCATACCAGGGGGGTAACAGTGGCCAAAGATATTCAATAAGATCTCTTGTATCTCAAGCACGTGATGCATCCTGTTCGTGTTGAGCAGCCCGTCTATCACATTACTAGACACTGCATTTCCTTTTTCGGTGCCACGCGGCAACCTCGACTGTCAGAGGTAAAACACACTCCCAACTGGTTTACTTACGTGCACCAGTTCACCCCTTTATTCATGTATTTACCTACAGTCCCATATACGTTCGACTGGACTTCACTCCTTTATTTAGTCGCTCGCCTTCCGGTTCTAACCATTGGCTCCGTTCTGCTCGATGATATCGATGGGTGCTCAAACCCCCAGGATCGCGGCGCCTCATACGTGGCCGTCTGGTCATTCATGTGGCATGTCTTATGCCGTCAGTGTCGTGACCATCGATGTTCTGGACACGTCTAGAACGACACATTTCAAGTGCGGAACGTGGCTCCGCGCCACGGTGCGGTTAATATGCGGCGATCGTTGATCGCAGATTTTAAGTTGCGTGGCGCACGACGAGTCTAGACCGCAGGAGCGTGGTTTGCTAAGCTCAATCGATAGTCATCTATCCCGATGCGCCTTGAGAATCTGACTCTTAACTTTGTCAGCTCGCGTCCGTACGCATTCCATGCACTTCAAGGGCTGCACCTGCCACCTGCGACGTACCTGTTTGGTCCGGTTCAACGTGATCTGATCCAGAAGCCCGAGTAAATTGAGGTGGTGCCATCGGGGGCTGAAACACGATCTAGACACGCTAAACTGCGAACCTGGATAACTCTGTTTGTGCTTTGATAGGGTCAGTGTGTCATGGGGAAGCTAGCTATGCAGATTAGTATGCAGAGGTCTAGGGACGAACACGTGTGGACAACAAAAAGTATAGCCAACTTGATGTCGAGTCGTAGCCGGTTCGGTGGTATCTATACAACGTTGCAAACACCCTATCCTGACCGCACTCAAGCTCC
Source organism: Porphyrellus cyaneotinctus (assembly GCA_038091315.1). Classification (NCBI taxonomy): domain Eukaryota; kingdom Fungi; phylum Basidiomycota; class Agaricomycetes; order Boletales; family Boletaceae; genus Porphyrellus; species Porphyrellus cyaneotinctus. Next base: position 17,722 of record JBBPOF010000521.1, on the reverse strand, counting down.
ACGGGTACGTGATCCCCCTACTTTTTCCTTCATCTCCTATTACCCTCTGAAAGGTCCTCGCGAGTCGAGGCGGCGGCGGCGACTCGAGGTGCATCTAAACGGGCAATAGCGACCGCAACGGTAATCCCAGATGCGTGCCGATTCGAACGCCACATCGACTTTCCCAACGTTTCATCGCCTTCCAAGCTAGACCCAGCTTGGAATGCACCCCAGATAACGAGATCTTATCCCACTTTCCCGCCCTCGGCGACCGTCTGGTAGAGTTTGAATTGGTCCGCGTTGGCGCGGACACCTCGACTGTTGCGGTCGCATTGCCTTGGCATGGCAGAATATTGGACTGTTTGGATCCATCATTCCAAAGCGCAACGCCATGTTTTTCAAGGTAGTTGGCGATGCAACCAAGAACGCTATACCCGTCTTGAAAGCATGCACGCACCTGCTGCCCTTGATTCAGTTTGTACGCGCACGGTAAAGACGAGTGGCTATTGACGGGTTACCATGCCACTGAGATCGTCGTCGTCAACCTCACCACCTTCCGTGATGCACCACCTCAGTACCGTGTCGTAGCAGTCATACACGCGCACTCGAAAATGACGACACGATCAAGGACGAGTTCGAAGGAGGACTATTTCCCTCCGTGCAGAGGATCTCTCTTCCTAGTTCTGTACGAGATCATCGAAAGTTGACCCAATATCGAATAAGTGAGGAAGTGACAGCACAATCACCGGATAACAGGTGCGCGCCCTAAAAGGCATTTCTGCACCCGTTGTGCGTGGTGTTATCAGCGTATGGCGCAGTGAGAGTGACTGCTTCGTCGACAAGATTAGTTAAGACGCTTCCCAACTTGGACGAGCCTTTTTCATCACCCTCTGTGTACAGTATTAACAACCTTGTGCGGAAGGACATGGGAAGTCCTTGACCGCTTTCCCCTCCTCAAGACGATCGGGACCGTTGTCCCTTGCGGGTCAGGACCTGCTGCTCGGTGAAATCGCGGGGATCTTGATGGAGAGCCCGTCTCAAGCGGAGAAGAGGGCGATAGTGATAAGATGGCGTGCGGCCTGGGGGGTCATGAGATTCGAATTCGACACGAATGAGGGGTATACGATAAGGAAAGTCATCAAAGTGTGAGTACGGGAACGTCCGTTATCGATGGCCACCGTTGATCGAGTTGCGATATCTAAGATGACGAGTCTGGATGGCACCCTGCATGGTGGAGCGGACTTGGCTCGACTGAGCGTCGTGAGGGCGTTGATGCTGTTATTGTGGAGGACAATTGGCCAACACACAATGCAGGGTTCAACGTAGACCCTGGTAGAATTCCCGAGGGCGTAGTGCTCGATTGGGTGAACAACAAGAATACAACGAAAAGGGGGAACACGAGGCGTTAGGGAAGTGTTCATTGTGACTAAAGGGGGGAGTATGTGGGAAGACTTTTTTTTGCGTTTCAGTATTTGTTTCTCGGAAGCGGTGTTGATTTATAAAAACAGTGCTTCGACGACCGTTTCTACCCGCAGTGAACCTCTCCTCCTCCTCCTCCCCCTCCTCCTCCTCTTCCTCCTCCTAATTCCTGATCTCCGTCGTCATGTCCACTCCCATCCACGCCGTCCACACCATCCACGGAACCTTCTCTGGCGTATCTACATACTCTAACAGAGCGTACGCTGGCGTCGTAATGGACATTTCCGACAGGCAAGCACCAGGACTAGTCAAGGCTGCATGGCGTGTCGTCCCTGTTCCCATACCCCCAAGCTGCAGGCGGCTCTCTCCACCCAAGTCGCCAGCGCGCGCGACCACCGCCCAGCCCATCCATTTTCCCCGCGAAGACCCCTTTGACGACCGCCATGCTCTTCCGTCTCCTCCCATTCAAAACCACCAACTCATACCCTACCAGCGTACGCGCCTGGCATCGCAAACTTTGACTATCAAACTCCCACGGCCATCGCAACTGGATGCGTTGGTACGCCAAAGAACCGCACAACGGCTCGCGCAGGATCGCGAGGCGCGGTGCAAGGCTGTTGCAGGGATATTGTTGAATCGGGTGCATGCCGTTGGGAAACCGATGCGACGGGCACCGCCCAGACCAGACGTGCCGCGAGAGTACAAGCGTAGCCGGCTGTCGACGATGGTGACCGTCGACGACCTCTGAACACGATAGGTCGGTCCTCTGCGTGTGGTCGTCCGTCGTCTGGGTCTGACATGGTTGTTTACTAGACCATTCGTGTTGAACATGGGTGTTGGTGTGGAGGCAGTGGGATACCCTGGACTAACTATGAAGATCGATCGTTTTTGATTTGTTTTATTTGTTTCTTATCGAGGGAACACTTGCAATAATAAATAAATAATCATGTATTTTTTGATCTCCGTTCGCGCCCGATCAGGCTGAGCCAATCAGCAGTGCGACCGCACACTGCCTCGCGCGTTCTCCCCTCAACACGATCGTGATGCTAATCATGTCTAGTTCGTCAAGACCTCCTCAATCATCCATGCCGACGTTCACAGCGCGGAAAACTGAACCGTCATCGGTAAAACAGAGAGGTGCGCCCATGGGGCGCCCAGCGTGGCAGAATCCGGCACTTGTCTCGGCACAATCTTTCAGCGTTCGTGACTGAACCCGCGCCCAGCTTTTTTTCGTCGCGCCGCCGCTACGCCTGCCGTCCCCACCATTTTCTTTGACCGATCGATCCTGCGATGAACTTTTCGTTGGCGCAGGACAGCCCGTTCAACACCGTCCTCGTGTCCGATGGCCGTGTGCTCTATCGGATCGAGACACCCAGTATGCTCACCACGGCGTCGTTGACGACGACGACGGTGAAACAAGTGAGCAAGGATGGTTTGAGCGAAGCCGAGGTCGGCCGCGTGGTGTGGCAGTCTGGTCGGCCTGGCACCGTCGTCGTCTACGGCCACGAAATCAACGTCACTTGCAAATTCTTTGGTTCGTGAGTGATTTTTCCCCACTGTCCCCGGCTGTCCGTCCCCGCCCGTCTCCGAGTCGGGTGGGGGGGGGTTCTGCCGTCACGGAGACGTCGTTTTTGACTATCGACTTGCCTTTCATGATCTTGCGGACGGTGCCTTTTTCTTACTTTGATGAAAAAAAAAGGTCGCGCACCTTTACGGCCCTCAACGGCAAATCTTACAAATGGTCTTTCGAAGCAAACGATTCATTGTTGGTAAGTGCGATCCACCTTCGTCCCCCAACACCTTCCCTCTTGTTTCTTCCGACGTTTTCGCACTCGTGCCTGTGATCAGTTTCATTGATGACCATTTCCCACTCTTACTTTGGATATCTAGATGGCTAGCAACGACAGTAGACAGGCGCCCACCGCGACTTATATGCGTTCGACGCGATCGAATCCCGGGTTGATCCACATCACGCCACACGGGTTGACCATCACCGGAGACGTCCTCGTCACATTTGTCTGTGTCGAAGGCGAACGACGGAACACCCAGAGGCGCAAAACGGCATGAGGGGGGGTGACTTAGGCATTGCGAATTGGGTTTCATCGTTCATTTCGTTTCGGTCGGCTTTGGGGTGGCGTTTCGTATTCATCCTGTCTTTTTTGTTCCCTTCTCTTTTGTTCTCCTCGTATTTGCTTTCGCTTGTCGTATTTCTCTTTCGTTTTGCCTTTTTGTGTGTGCATGTGCTCAAGTTCGCCGTTCTCCCTTCTTGCTTGATTTGTATCTTTATCCCGTACTTCATTAATACCAATTTCTTGGCCGATAGCATCAATCTTTGCCAAGGCCCCGAACGAATATTAGAATTCATCCTTATCATGGTTGACGTATTCAGGGGCCACCACACACATACACGTTATCTGTGCCCCAAGACCGCCCCATGTATCAACGCTTCCTGATTCACAGATATTCACTTGACGAGCGATACGGATGTCGAAAAAGGGCGTCCTCGATCCAGTAGCAGACATTCGACAGTTCCTAGACGGATGCCCGAGAACATCCGTGCATTCGCTTTGCGGCGGTGGGTGGAGGTCGATACCGTCTGGCCGATCACGAAGCAGAGGGATTATTACGAGCACTAGATACTCTAACTAAGGCTGCTTCGTTGCTATCTTCCCGTGGGGCTCGGCCGAGCATCGGATGTCCCCTCGTCTTCGCGAAGCATGCAATCGAGGGGGCCAGGACGTAAAGATGCGGTCGTTCCGCGAGCGGCGATAACGATCAAGAAGACGCGGGTGATCTTCTGATACTTTGTCCCCACCTGTCACAATCAAAATGTAAGAGATCAAGAAAGATAAGAACGGATAAAAAAAACGTTGTGATCAAGGGGTGGTGATACGTCGTACGACGGTGACCATCATTACAATCATGATCATAACCGATCGCTTCGTCCACTGGCACCACCCGGGACATCGCGTTCCAAATACGGGTTCGTCTCCCCCCCTTCATCTGCTTCGTCGTTCGAATGGTCTGCACCTGCAGATCGCACCATCTGTTAGAGATCAGTACTAGTCCGTAGACATGCAATTGTGCAGTGTAGTTCTCTAGTCACGTTAGGTTTCCTTATGTAGACATCACCGTTGACTTATGCGTTGCGCTTTCCTCTGGTCTCGTACCACGTCGACTGGAGGTGAGCCACAGCTACTTGCACTTACTGATAAGAACTAGTATTTACACTCATTGTCTAGAATACCCGGTTTCTCACCATCTGCACTTCCGCCAGAGATGCACCCAAAGTAGGCTAAGTAGCATCGTCATCCACAATCACCCTCCGCTCCAGACTTTTCTCAGGAATCTACCCAAATCATCATCGCATGGTTAATACGTCACGAAAGGCGTCGACGGCGTAGGAGACTGACCGGAAGTCGAACGATGTATGCCAGGAGCGTCGAACATGCCGCAAGAAAGAATACCGCCCGGAGAGAGACTGCGTAGGCGTCCCTTGCTGCGCGCTGGAGATCGGGTGGAAGTCGCGCGACGAGCGTCGTCGAGTGGCGAATACGGTTGATTATCTGTAACGATGAGTATGTGTGGTGGTAGGTGGCGATGCTCGGACGCTGCTCACCTCATCCGCATCGGGTGTTTGAATCCGTGCGTGCAATTCCGACTTGAGCATGGATTGGAAGAGAGCAGAAGAGACGGCGACACCGGTCACTTGTCCTATACACAGACGCGTCAGATGTCGTTCATAGCTAGGGTAGCGCCGTGGATTACCAAGGCCACGGAAAACCTGACTGAACCCGGTGCCAACTGCCAGCGATTCCTCTGTATATTATCGTGAATTTGATGAATTACTGTCCATCTACCTATCACGCACCAGGCAAATGTGCTAGCAATGCAACTGAGAGTGGCGGTGATGAGTGGTCATTTACCGCTGAAAAGTGCACATACCTAGCACCGTTTGCAACACCAAGGCATTTCCAAAGCCCAGCGGGACCTGCCGTTGCCTAGTCAACATGATGAGCATGAGGGAACAGGAAAGATGATTACAATGCTAAGCCACGTTTGCAGTGGGCCCGACTCTTCATGCAGAAGGGTAATCAAAATAATGCCCATGAACGGGAAGAAGCCAAAAGTGATATTGATCAGCTTATATTTCCCCGTACGATGTATCAGCCAACTGTGAACCTATCAATACACTCTGGTTGGAACAATACACGAAAGACTCACCCAGCGAACAGCGACCCGATAGACATGGCAATGCTGTTGGGGAGCAAATGAAGACCTTCCATCGTCACTTTTACATTGTAATGCACATCATAGAAGGGCATCTCACCTGCTGTAGTTGCGCTGGTTAAGGCTACCGTTTGGAACCACATGGGGTAGAAATACACGACCGCAAAATTGCACAGGGCAACGAGAAAGTTGCTCGTCCCCACCAAAACTGGGACGCGCTCCTTCAATAGAAACGGAGCGAGCATAGGTTCTGGGGCAACCAGTAATTCCATCAGTACAAATGCAACGGCAGACACGCAAGCCAAAGTGAGCGGAATGATGACCCAGGGATCATCCCACTATGGTAATGTCAGCTTCCAGATTTGGATGGCGAGGGAAAAAATATACTGCGCAGTCTTCATTGAACTTCATGCTCAGAAACGTTAAGATAGCTCCCACCTGTTATGTATTGAGTCAGTGTGCCCCAAAGGTCTTTGACGAGTGGTATCCACGCACCGCCACCAGAAGTGTGAAACTGCCGCCCCAATCCACTCTTGCAAGTACGTGTTTGGTATTTTTGGCCTTTCCCTGCAGAGATAACAGTAAGATGAAGCTCCACAACTGTGATAGTTAAAACTTACGGGGGTTGCGTAGCGTAAATTATATGCGGTTAGTAAGAGGGATAATGCAAAAAGGGGTAATTGCATGATAAACGCCCATCGCCATCCAAACCTATTGGAGCAAGATAGATAACTCATCGGCAAGGCGGGGACAGAGAGTCCTTACCAATCGCTCACAAGACCCCCGACAGGACCTCCAAGCCCCATACCGAGCTAAGGTGATTGAGTAAATGCATATCAAACCCAAGGAGTGGAAACGTACACCAAAGAATAGTGCGGCAAAACCCTGCGCCAAGCCCCTGGACTGAGTTATGTTAATGATCACTGCAGCGTATTAATTGAATACAAAACGGACACGCAAGCTGAACATGTCACTCGCGACGATACTGTGTGATGAGAGGCAAGATAAGATTGGCTCCGTTCAAAATCCAGGAACATTCCAAAGACTCACTTTGCCGTTGTCATAATTCCTCCGCCACCCATTCCAGACAGCTACTGAGCGTGAATCTTTGCGGCAATGTATGCCACTCAGGGGTACGTACGAATCTAGCCAGAATAAGCATCTCCATGCTACTTGATAACCCACATGCAGCGGTTCCTAACGCCGCGGCAATGACGGCCGTTTGATTGGCACCTCTACGTCCCAAGATATCGCACAACCGACCGTAGAGCGGAGTAAAAGTGCAAACCGCCAACAGGTATCTAGAGACCGTGGTACTACGTCAGTTGGATCGCACAGCATATTAAAAAGCGCATACGCTGTTCCCAACCAGCTTGCCTCGTTGGACTTGTTGAATTCTGATGAGATGGAGGGGAGCACTATGTTCGGAACGGTCAATATTACTGAGTTGGAGACGACATCCAAATACATACGTGTGGCCACCAGAGTTGCTATAGGCACGGTTAGAGCGACACCACACCAAGAGAATACCACGTACTGTTTAGAGCCTGTCAGACGAGGGGTTCAATAAAACGTCAAGATGCATGATGAGAAGCAAAACAGACTGAAAGAAAGGTAGCAGACCAAAGGCCTGCCAGAATTGCATTCCGTGTTGATCGTGAGATGTCAAGTGGCCCGACGGGGAGTGACAGGTCCTCGGCGCGGAGAGTGGTATTCGACGTAGACAGCAAAGGGTCGCGTTCTGTCGCCATGTCAAGTACCAGTGAGCTAGATGACGGTTGCAAACCTGAAGCGAATTGATTCCCGGCCGGGAAGTATGCCAAAGAAGGATACCGAGCTTCGGCAGTCGGCCTCATTGGGAGGTGGCCGGTTGCCGAGATAGAAAAAAACATGTGATCCCTCCACGGTGCCGCTGTAGTGGCTACGCTGTCAGCCTCCGATCGCCCTAGGATAGACGACACGACCTGTCTTAGCCATGACAGAGGTACGTCTCGAGGTTGGCGTTGTCTCGATCAAGATACAGTGGTCTCTCGGACGTTTCCGATTTTGCATTGTTTGACATCGCTTTGGCAACGTCTCGTTCGATACTTCGAGATCATAAACATAGGCTATCAGTGACGGGGAGGCACTGCAAGAAGCAATGTCATCCTTCGAACAAGTTCTATCGTTCATCACACGTTTCAGGTGGCTCTGACTTGATATCTCACTGCAATGCCAACGGGTGGCCAGCGATTCTAGAGCTGTTCCACTCAGATGTACGTCTCTCAGTGACCATCTTACGTCTTCCCATCCTTACATCCGTTCGCCGTCCTGGAATACAAGTTTACCGGTCGTCGGGGCGGCACATTACCTGCGCCACGGCGTTGCGACCCGACGACCCGCAGCCCTGTAATTTTCCACACGCACCCTTAACAACTACTTACCAGAGTGGCGTTGAAGTGCCCGCGCTTTCCCAAGGGATCAAATATTAGTGATTAATCCGTTTGCGACTCAATATCATCATGACCAGGAGGCACAGAAGCAAATTGGGCAGATCAACTAATTCAGTCAACGGCAATTCCCGTGAGCCATTGACATTGGTGAGCGCCTGTCTCACCCTGGCCCCGAGTCGAGTTCCCCCCGAAAAACACCATAAGCTCGAATATAATGCTACTTCGGAGACGTTTCCCAAATCCCAGGGACTTAGAATGCAATACAACCATGTGGGGATGCTCTTTTACACCGCCGTCATCTACTATCTGATACGTGACGCGTTCCGTCAATCGGACGGGTCGAAAAAGGTACCAGTTCACAGGTCAACATGGGTCCGCAACTAACGGGCTTAAAATGCGAGATTATTCACCTACAAATGCCATTCCGTGTTCATGCGTTACATTGACCATTTGACAGACAAGCTGACGTTGTCATTGCCCTTGGCAAAGTCGCAAGGGCATGTGCTACCAACCACCATGACCTCTGACTGAGGGAGGTGAGAATACAGGCATGTCGTATGGTTCCCAATACAAGGTATATCGATTGACATATTTAGTATCAGTAGTATAACAGAATAACTCACGATCGGCCCGCTGTTGAATGTTTCTAGTGCGGCTGTTGTGACTGCACAACCTATTTGGACGGCTTGGCAGCTCGCGTCAGGGCTGCGAAAGATTGACGGTGCGCTGGTCTGCTCACTCCACCGTTCCGGTACCGTGCTCAGGCACTCTATTCTCTGCGGCATGCTAACTTTACTTGGTAAGTAACGTAGACCCGTATGGTACAATGGACCTGAAGAAAGTTGAGTTGGGCGATCAAGTAAGCGGGCTCGTCATCGTCTACTCAATGCTCACACACAAATCAGCGGTCGGTACCATGATTCGACTCCGAGTTGTGTTGCAGCAAGCAACTGGATGGTACGTACTACGAGTCACGCGGTACAGCTCCTGACAAGGTTTTCGTGCCTCACGCAGACAGAAAAGGTGGAGTCGTCCACAGGGACCCCGACATTTCACTATCGTCCAGAACGTCGTTTCCACATCGTCGGTGACCGTAAGAAAGTGGGTGACCTAGGCAAGGAACCAGCCTTGCCACCGTCTTTCCCTATACAACTGTATGAACTTGTCGGGGTCCTCGCAGGCCGTTGGGGGTCATCGGCCACCGGACCATCGCTCCACTATGTTCCCCCTCTTGTCGATGGGCTGACTATCCCCTCCGGGCCCGCATCTATGCCGTCCGTCACGTTAGCAGGGATGAAAAAGTTCTGCAACGGCCGCCTTCCCTGTCAGACTGAGGCACTGCCTCGATCACGCATGGAGATACACCGCTCCGTATGGCTTGACAACTCGCTGTCTCGCGCTTGCCGCACGTTGATACTGCAATCAGCGAACGTCCATGATGGGCACTAGTCTGATGGACAGCAGCCTTCTCCGGAACCTTCCGTGCTTCTGTGCGCATGACCCGCGCATGCCAGTGAGAGATTGATGCCATCCAGACCCAGGTCCCTCCACGATGGCAGCGACCAAGACGTGCCATTTACCACATTTCGTGACTCGCTTCGAGGGTGAAAAAATTAGTTATCGGCCGAACAAGGATCGATTCGAATCATGTCATCCTAGTGATTCTGTACACACCGGGATCGCGTAAACTGCGAATAGAATGGAATCGTGGCCACACGGAGCGCTGGGAGCTGGACAGTAGTACCCCCCCACATGACCTGACGAGACGTTGATGCCGGCTCCTTTGGTAACCCCACCTCGCAGAGGTGATCCAATTGCCCTTTGATGGTTTGATCTCCGCGATCACATTGGCGGATTTCAAAACGAGGCACGAAGAGCCAAATTGCTTCCGTTAGACTCTCTGTCGTTTATCCAGGGGATCAAGAATTAATTTTTTTTTCTAAATGAACAAGACGGTGAACTTGTATACAATACTTATTCCGATAGGAGATATCTCCTCGGCTACAGTCAAGAGCTGGGTTGGACAAGATAGGTGATATGCCAACCAAATCATTCGTGTACATATAAATTATCATTTTGCACAATTAAAGGGGGCAGGCGCGCCAGCGCTCAGTGTCGCATCGCTGCTGCAGCTGCCGCTGCCGCCTGGCATGTTGGGCATATACTATTGATGTTTGGAGCTACAAGCAAGTGAAAATAAGCACCACGATGTGCGCAGTGTTGACCCACGTACAATACTGCTGTGGATACTGCCGGCTATTTAGCGATAGAATGGAAGCGAGACTTTAATTAACGACAAGCGATCTGACTAGGCGAGGCGACATACTATTGCCAGCACGTTTGCTTGCATCTGGGCGCGACACAATCGCGCGGGTGGTTTGGGCTGAACTTGCAATTGCGGTTTTCGCAGACGATCTGTCGTTTGGTGGTCAGAGACGATGATAGGCGCGAGGCTCCGGATGGCGACGAACGAGTTCTTCGGGCTGCGATGCGATTCAGAGTCAGTCGAGTGGCCATCGTGGGCGGGGGGACAGGCGCCTGCGTACCAGGGTGATACCGTGGCCACAGGCCAGGTAAACGTTGCGAACACTGAATGGCGAGGTGGTATGAGTGGCGCGATAGTGGCAACAGCCGCCTGGCTGGAGTACTTACTGTCTCCAGCGGCACATCGTGGGTCGTGGTTATCTCGACGAGGAGTGGGTACGAGCTATGAGGGAAGAAACTATGTAGGCTGCAGTGCGAGAAGGAGAACAATGGTATCAATGAGGTCGCTCGCTACGGCCTTTTATCCGCCGAGCAATGGTATGAGATCATCATCCGGACGACAACGGTAAGGCAGGGATGCCATACGGCACGTTAGGGTTTAACGCCTCGCCGCCACACCCGAGCAAAACGAGAACGGATTGCGCAGCCATCCATAATGAGAGATGAGTGGATGCCGTGCGTCATTTGATAGGGTTTCACAGGAGCTTGTCGTCGAGAAAGACTAATCGGATAGGGAACGCGAACAGATCACCCGGGTCACCAACAGGAATACGGGTCGTTGTACCGGATGGCGCCTCAAATCAGGTCACACGAAACCTGATAGCTCGGCGTCATGCACTGATTTTGGATAAATGAGTGCTGTCAGAGAGGGTTTAACCGCTACAAAACTCAGTGACTGAACATGTAACTGCCCTGGTTCACCAATTTTGAGGGCGAGGTTAAGCAGCGAAATGAATTTGGAAATAGTCATGGTATGAGGGGTGACTGGAAGTCGTATTTAACCCTTGGTGCCGTTAACTTGGCGCATCCCCCTGCATATGACTGTAACGGGTCCGGAAGGATTGAGGGAGATGATGCATGCCATAACGATATTAACGGGGAACTTTCCGCTGGAAGTTGCCACCAGCCTGCGTTGATGCGGCAGAAATGAAACGCCAAACATTTCTTGGTTAGGTGCCAGCCTTGCCAGCCTGGTGATCGTCTATTGCCACTCCAACCAGGATGAAACTTTGTTTAGCAACCACCAGTGGCTGACCTAATACAGTACAGATTCTCCCAGGCTCTCATCAACTTGAAGTAGCGCCTTGCAGCGGGCGGTGGACGAATGCAATGACAGAATCAGATCAGACGGTTGCAGTGCCTTTATCTGTCTCGAAGAAGAAGAAGAAGAAGAAGAAGAAGGCGAAAATTTTCTACGAGCACGGCAAGGTCAGCCGCGCCTTCGAAGTACCTGTCCCTTCCTGATGACCGGTGTTTGCTTGCTCCCATGTTCACAGGATGCACTGGCGCTCGCAGTTTCGGTAGCTAACATGCAGGAAGAAAAAGAGTTACGACACGCAGAGAGACATCATCAACCACAGGTAACTGGAACTCCCGGTCATATCAGCTCACTGTTACACATCGTGCGCAGGTGGGCAAGTCACGACCTGAGCGGAAGAATCGAGATCGTGCGAGCGACAAGAGAAAGCGACTGGTAAATCTCCAGATGGAGTCTTACGATCATACTCATATTCTCAGGAAGAGACAAAGATGATGATTGTAAAACGACGCGCCGATGCAAAGAAGGAGAAGGCGAGGTCCCGAAAAGAGAGCAAGAGTCGGGTGCAACAAGGCGACAATGCCCAAATGACCGCACCGAAACAGAGGACGACCGCTGCGCCTCGGAAAAGAGTGTCGTTTGCGTGACTTACCAATCTATCAGTCCTCGCATTCCGAGCAGTCGAGTACATATGATGCGGTGGTAAGCGATCTGATCGCGATTTGACTGCTGTGGCCCAGCTCTCGGGAACTTTTGGAGAGGGGATTACTGGAATAAAGGTTAGACACCGCGCAGTTCGGCGAATCCAGCTGTCATGGCGATCACCGCCGCTGTTCTGACTGATCAACGCAACGTGCGGATGCTCGGGTTGTAAGGCCAGAGGTTTTACCGGTCGAGGGGATCCAATAAGTCCAACTCAGTCCCGTTATTGGATCGTCCACACAGGTGGATATGTGCTTACATAAGACCAACTGATTGTCTTACGTAAAACATCCATTCACCCAACCTTTCGAACAACAACGCCGACCAAAGTCCCCCCCCACACGACGACATATCCACGTTCTAGCCAGGTACATTCTCACTCTGATGAGTTGTTGTATTTTACAGAACTTTGTCTGACATGTCAGCGAACTCGCCGCATTGCGATAGCGTTCCTTTTTATTTTTCTAGAGACGCCCAATTGGCCATGTCTCTCTACACCCCCGTATTCCCTTCCTTTCACGAATCCGATGCCTCACGGAAAGGTCCGCCCGGGAGCACCGCAACGACCATCCCGGGAAAGCAGCAAAGCCACGTTGACTTTTTACGCGATATCCATCTATTCCTATCCACCCAGAGCGACATGTTATCGCCGCCTTCTCGCCCAAATTCCCCGTTGTTTGACCGTCGCGTCCAGAAAGTGAGGGATGAAATTCAGAATGCCTTCATCGCTGCCGAAGGCGACACGTCGAATGGAAAGTGGACCCGCATCAGCCAAACCCTGAAGCTGGGATGTGTCAGGGGAACAAGGTATTGGTCCGTATCGGGGCCTGCTCCACGCGCACCCGACGAAGACACGAATTGGATATTACCAGATGAAGAATCCGAGTGGATCGAGTGGGAAAAGAAGAGGGAGCAGAATAGGCGTCTCAAGGGAAAGACTAATGTGTCTCAGCAGATTGACACGGCCGCCCCTGCCGGACCCGACTCGCAGAAAACTAACCATACGAGCTTCACGCAACATCGCGATGCACGCGAACGACCTCCCCGGGACGTGTCACCTACCACTCTACGTGCCGCGAAGGAAAAGGTTAGAAAGTGGCAGGCGTCTATCGCTCCTACGCCATCCCATGCCACGACAAGCGGCTCTTCGCCCGCTTCTGCTAGAGTCGTCGTCGCAGCAACCGCAACGAAAGACAAGGCTGAAAAACCACAGCAAACCCGCACCCTTGATTTTGCAGTCGTAAAGCCAGCAGCGAAATCGATCATGGAGAAGAGGGGTAAAAGTTCGTTGTCGCGTCCGGGAATTCGAGGTGGTTCCGGCCCTATTCCATCGCAAAAGTCGAAATCATCTACGCCGTCAAATGCAGCTGCATCGGAACCCAGGCCGCGTGTTGACAGGGCTGGTTCCGAGCCACACCCGAAAGCTTCGTCCGTAAAGGATGATGTGCCCAAGATCTCAGATATACCAGAGACTGTGAGACACAGTTTGGTCATGCAAATTTTTTCTCTGACCTCCGATGTAGCCGTACCTCCCGCCATCGTTCCCAGCGCATCTGGGAACATCAACGCCATTACCTGATTCTGCGGTGGTTATTCGTGCCAAGCCTTCGCCGATTTTACCTGTCCCTGCATTGTCGTCTACGCCACAGCCGTCAACATCTACAGATCCTCCCAGCGGGCGCCAGTTCGTATTGGCGGAACCCCACGCTGCCAATGTGTCGTCTTGCCTACCACCACAACTGCCACAGATTGACACGTTGCAGTCAGGGAAACGATCTAGAGCGCCTTCCAAATCATTGGATGCAGTTCCAGATGACCCTCCTGTGACTCCGCCGGCAAAGAGGTTACGAAGCCTATCTCAGAATCGTTCCACGTCTAAGCCAATGTCGCCAAGCGAGGGCTTGGTCGTAGTGCCTCGTGCTCGGGATAACGAACGAGATCCGAGCCCTGACTTTGTGCCATTACACCCATATAACGTGGAAATCCCCGCGGCGGCAACAGATGCACTTTCGACCCCCGGTAAAAATGATCAGCCGCTCACGGGTGGAGATGCACCAGGTTTTCCCGAGAAAATTTCGTCGCCAGCCAAGTCTGTCAAGTCATACTTTTCTGCACCTGATTCAGATCTCGGCGATTCACCGATGAAAGCCAACTTGCTGCTAGAGTCTCCGGTCAGTCCTATGCTCTCGTATGCTCAGAACGCGAGTAGCTTCCTCCCGCAAGTAACGTCTACCCAAGCGAGGAATGTATCTCCTAGTGCTGGTCGGACGTCCAATGGCTTTGGGGTTGGTTTTAGTTCTCAATTCGATGTTGAGAAGCACGTGGATCGTGTCAGTGAATTGCTGGAAAAGGAGGTTGATTTCGAAGGGTGGTTGCGGGACGTTCGGACGGTGGAAATGAGCAAAGATTGATATGATTCGGAATGTAACACGTGTAGGCTATTTATTGAAAGGGAGACAATAACGCCGGGAGAGGCAATCTGAAAGAAAAGTTGGCCTCGAGGCGGACGCGCTATAATGATCATGTGACTTGAGTACATACTTGTTCGATATCAAGACGACCAACCGACGACAGCTCACCATGAGCCGCAGGGACTCGCGGGCGTCCTTGAACGTCAGGCAGAACGACGCCCTCACAGAATTCGAAAACTGTAAGTCTCATCGCACCTCTTCAACCATGGGTGTTCACCAGAGGTGGCAGTCAAGAAGAAATTCCTCCTCGCGAACAAGCACATCACGAAGTACGCCCGTGTTTCATGTCCAAGAGCCCCCCTGAGCACCTCATCTCGATCCTAGACTTAATTCTACCCTCAGCGTTCGGATTGAGGAACTCCAGGCCGAGATATCTACTCTGTATGTCGAGAACCTACGGCTTCGCGCTTCAGAGATTGCGCTAGCTGCACAACTCAAGAAGGAACAGGAGAGGTCGAGGAAAATTCTGGCGGATGCGGAAGCTGCGGTACGTCTCCCTTCCGCTCTGTGGCATGTGCCTTCCCAGCCTCACTCCTACCCAGACCTCGAATCTCTCGAAACATCTCGGTTTCCTACGCCAATCACTGCACGCCACGCCTAGTTTACCTTCTCCGACGTTGGAACCCAAACCACCAGCAAAGGCACGACGACCCATGTTGGACCCGAATGCATCTCCGCAAATGCCACGACTTTCCCGCGCTCCTAATATTCCGGGCATCTACGAGGATGACGAGGTGCCATCTTCTCCGGAAGCAGATGAAGACGATGTCGTCCATGTCCACTCGTCGGCGCGTCGACGAGCAAAGGACAGACAATCGTCGTCTCGTTCATCGTTGCCATCCCGGCCAGCGTCCCCACCGCCCTTGCCGACGCCGCTTCGTATTGACTTGGCGGAGCGCGAGTCGTTCTCGAAACGTAAACCGAGTCGGAGACAGAGTGGATTGCTTTCCGTCAACACGGATATTGGTCCACCGATGGGATCGGAGAAGCTCGAGGGGCCAATACATCCGAGGGCGTCCAGCCCTGCGCTCGGATCGCCAGAGCGTAGGCATGCGGGATTGGCTGAAGATGATGAAGAAAGGCAGGTTGATGAGATAATCGGCTCAGGATCGGGTATGGTAGACGAACTGGATTTCGCGATCCGAGCGAGGAAGGAGAGAAAAGAAAGGAAGTCGAAGGAAGTGGAGACGAACATTGTCCATGAAGATGCCGATCTTGGCACGCTGAGGATAAAGGAGAGAAAGAGACGCAAGGAAGAGGAAAGCTCTGGATTGAAGGATGTCACAAATTCACCCAGGAGTCGCACCACTCTCCCGCCGCTGGATACTCACACGTCTGGTGCGTGCTCTATACCCTTGCCTCGGTTATTGATTATCTGACCCACGTTTCCGTAAAAAGATCGCGATCGACAGCGCACGCTAGAGGCGGATGCTCCGACTTCTGCAGCAACCTCTATCGCGACATCGCGAACATTCTTGTCGACACCTGCAACGACGCCCATTACCACCCCTCAAGTGTCCCAGTTACCAACGCCTCGCACGTCAAGTCCTGTGCCTCCAGCTGCTACATCCACATCCGAATCTGACCCGGGTGGCCGTGAACGTCGCGTACGCAAAAGTGTCAATTACGCTGAACCCAAACTCAACACGTGAGTACAACTCTCAATGGTCCTACGAGACCCCCGCCCACTGATTCAACCCGATTTCCAGAAAAATGCGCAAGCCCGATCCGGGCCCTCCAGCTCCGCCGACGACGACTGTCCCGAAAAAGCGCACCTCAACGACGAGCGTTCCAAGCGACGACAATACGGACGGACGATCGTCATTGGACGGTCCTTCCAGACGTCCGGTCTCCCCTCTCCAACCCCCTGCTCCGAAACTGTCAATGGCGACGTCGAGTTCGTCTCTGACGAGCGGTGGTTCCTCTATTAAACGCAAGAAATCACGACCGTATATCCCTGTGGATGACAACGACGAGAGCGACGGTACGCAGGCTGATGGTGAATACGGCAACGGCACTGCCAGCGGCTGGGTCAACACAGACGGTCGACGACGAAGTTCCCAGCCGGGTACGGCGCGGGGCAGCAATAGCCTTCGCAGGGTGCTCGAAGCCGACGACGCGCGACGAAATAGCCTCATCGTATGACTTGTATGGCACACATGACACTCCTCTTTCTTTGCGTTTTCGTAGGCTTATTTTATACTATTGACGGCATAACCACGACGATTAAGGATACCAAATTCCATCAAGAACAACATCATGTAATTATACGTTGGTCTTTCTTGTCTTTCTTTCTTCTCTTCTCTTCTGCCCTTGACTTCCTTGTTCTTTCTCTGGAACGACATTTGTGACGAATTCTTACGACGTAATTACAAGGTTATTCGAAGCATCATACTTAATATTTACACCTTATGATCGAGATTGGTGTCTTGCTGAACAAACGGTTGTTCCGATGCATCATACGGGACTCCAAGGCGTCAAAAGTAAGCCTGGTCGTTGTCTATCACAATTCGCCTTGACAAGGACTCTAAGTATTGTGCTTACCGCTGCGTTTGGAGGGCTTGCTGCGCCGCCAATACTACGAGACAGGGAAAGACGAACGATGAGCGGACGTGTTCTACGCCACCGACTTCAAGACGTACATGTTCAAAGGCCAAGATGTGAAGAAGAACGTGTACCTTCCCGTCTCTTTGCATACCTGCGACAGCGCCTCGAGGTCAAAGAATTCACCTATCGGCATACCCCACAATCTTGTGGTGCGGCACGTGAACAAGGGATGTCTATCTTTTCGAATACGGCTCGTCATCACTCACCCAAGGATGGTCTGCGGAGAGGTCGGAGCACGTCAGTCCCGCGTACGTGCGATCCGAATGGTATGTGCCGACCTGGTGAAGCAGTGGTACGCCTTTGGGTGCCGGCCAACGCTGTTTTTGGGATCACCAGTCAGTCAGTGAGGCGATGATGCT
>JBBPOF010000520.1:0-21892 GCA_038091315.1 Porphyrellus cyaneotinctus | reverse complement strand
AAGCTGGACCTTCTTGGACTCGCGTCTCCTCCATCCCGGGCGCAGACACCGTTGATCCCACCCACTCGCTCAACGAGTACGCCTCCCCCTGGCGCACGCGTTCCGTCGCATCCGTCAAGGACGCGATACATCGGTTCAACGTCACGGAAGGCGCCGAGGCGGATTTCTCGCTCATGCTCCCCAGTCCGCACTCGTCTCCAGGCAAGACTATCTCCAAGGCGCATTTGGTCGACGAGACGTCTCTACCCTGTCCCGTTTGGGACCCTGTCCACGCACCGACGACATCGAAGAAAGGCAAGGAGCGTGCGCGGGACGGTGAGAGTGACGATGATGATTTGGAATTTATCGTCGGTGGGACAACAGGGAAGGAGGGCGTGCATGCCATCGAGCGTGAGTTGGACGCCGCACGGGAGGAGCAACGCGAACATGAGAGGCGGTTGAGTGGAGACCAGAGCAGACGCGCTTCGGACGAGCGCGAGCGGGATAAACGACGTATCAGGGCCCTCGAGGAAGAGGTCAGGTGGTTGAAGGAAGAGGTGGGAGACATTTTACTTGCAATTTTTTCCTGACGGCTGAACGTCTTGATAGCTCTCTAGGAGCCGGGCGCCGTCTCCCCCGCCTGCACCACCACCACCTCCGCCACCACCGCCACCCCTTCCACTACGCATCGACACGACGCCTTGTACTCCCACTACCATGTTTGTAACCGCCCGCGCCTCGCTGCGACACGCGATGATGCCGGTCGAAGCGCCCATCAATAATCCTGGACGGAACAGGGTAAAAAGACAGGGCCAGCCCACCGTCAATGTGCCATCCGAAAAGATGGCTGCGTTCTTGCAAGAGATCAAGACTGCCAAACTCCGAAAAGTCGGTTTGGGCATGAATACAATGGGGGGCGACGGTATCGCTGGACCCTCTCGGCTGAGCAAGAGCGTCAGCGTGACGACTAGTTCTGCGTCGACTGGCGCCGCGAAACTGAGCGCGCAAGAGTTGAAGCGCCGACGGTCGTTGGCGGGCCTGCGTGTACCCATAGGGTCTTCGTTGGCCGCGCCTGTACCAGTAGCTATGCTGGCGGCAGCGAAGAAAGCGGACGGTTGGGTGGGCCAGAAGCGCAAGGCGGATGCCCTGGGCGTGGATGAGACGACGAGCGTACCACGTATGTCGCATCTTCTTGTCCTCGAACTGAGTTTCTTCTGATCAACACTACTTGATGTAGCGAAACGCCGTATGGCACAGTCATCTTTCCAATCATCTTCCTCACATCAGCATACTGCTGCCTCATCATTAAAAACATCATCACGATCCACTCTCTCTGTCCCGCTGCCGACCAATGAAACTGACTTGACTACACCTTCGCTCTGTTCGGACAACGACCGCGACGAGAACAGCGTCGAGGATCCTGTCCCATCTACGCCTCCCGGACCCCGTTCTACCGCTGTAGCTCAGAAAGCCTTTAAGACACACCCTCCAGAAGAACAAATAGAAGTTATCGATGTGGACATGGAAGAACGATCTCATCCAGAACCCCGCTCTATCAGTCCTACTGCCGTACCCCGTCGTACATCTGATCCATTCAAAAAGCGGCCTCCCATGTCACCTATACCTATACCTACTCCTCGTAGACCGTCGGCGCCAGCACGTACCAAGCGAGGAGCGACTCCGAGACCAAAGTCTACCCTTGTGGAATCAGATGAAGACGACGAAGACGGGTTACTCTCCCAATCCGTACCTGTTCCATTTCTCTCGCTCATCCCCGTGGCCAAACACAAGTCGACCAAATCGAAACCGAAACCAAAACCTACCTTGGCAGGCAAAGGCCGGCCGCGCGCTTCCTTGCAACAACCCAACGGTCGCTCCCCGTCGTCCGGTTCGGGATCCAGTTCCCAGAACAAGCGCAGAATGGCGCCCAAGCGTCGTCAGACGCTCGACGAGGAGATACGCACCGTCGAAGCACGTTCGTCAGACGTGGACGAGTGCAACGACGAGCTGGAGCCAGAAGAAAAGGAAGAGGACGTGTTTGTGGCGACGGGGACGAAGAGTGCCCGGAGAGGGTTTTTGGCGCACGGTGGGGCCGGGGGTGTCCCCGTGTATATGGGTGTGGGATATGTCGATGGCGTGGTGGAGAGTGAGGACGAGGACGAGGGTGGGCCCGCGGTGGCGGGGATAGGAAAGCAGCCTCGGCGACTGTCCAAGTCTGCGGGTCAGGCGTCGCTCATTCCCCGACCGAGAGCTAGAACATGATTTGTGAGTTCTTGGATTGTTTATTTAATTGGTGAGCTTGAATTCGATACCCGTGTTGCAATCCCGTGTTTTCAAACTTTCTGCTATGTATGTGTAATTTTTTTTTAATGTATTGTTGTCCTCTCTGTTCTTCCTCGAGGCTGAACTTTAACCGGGTCGTGCTGCAAAAACTCTGACATGCAAAGATCATGGATCATGACCTCGCTCACTTTCATACGGTGTACCTTCATTCCCCTTCATTCCCTCCTTTTCCGCGATACCTGCGTGTTACAGGAATGCCAGAACGCCATGGTAAGTATCCTGGTTCTGTCAAGACTACGTAACTGATCGGTGCGCGTCATACAGACCCCACACGCAAAACGCGTTCACCTCACCTGCGTGTCTCGGGGCGTCACATAGATTTTGGTCCCCCCCCGGGCTTGAATAGATAGTTCATAACGTTCCATGCAGAACAACGAGGTACGTCCCCCATGACTAGTCACACGGACGACGAAAACCAAGCTTCCCCGGGCCAGGCAAAGTACGAGGGAAACACAGTACGAGACAGTTTGACGAAGACCGACTCTCAATCCATCTTGTGCCGCGTCCGCACGGCGTGCCAGTACCCTCACACCCTGGCGGTTACCACTTTGTTTCAAACAACGATACTGGAAAAGCTGGGGGTAGGTCAACTTGCCCTTCCTGCGTGAAAAGTCTGACCACAATCAGAGATATGTCGCCCCTGTTATAGAGGAAATGAACGGTACTCCATGAAAGTAAAGGAGACTGTGATCGCTTTGCGTAAAAGCCTGTCTCGGGAATGATGACTTGCGCTACAAATCCTTCGAACTGCAATGATGATTGCTATCTATAGGTTTTTCCTCGTATTGGATGATGCAGGTCCCGAGGCGCAAAGGTTCCATTATCAGTCTCTGTTGCGTAATGAGGTCATAGGGCGACCGACACTCGGAATGGTGTGTCTCTGGTCTGTGATCTTGTTGATGGTATCACCAGCTGAACTGCCCCTAAGAAATCCATGTCGCTGGGTTCATCCATGAAGACGTGAAGCTCGCCAAATTCTACACCAATAGAAATACTGTTGCTCGTTTGAGCGACATGGAGATTGTCCAGCGCTACTACCCACTGACCCATGCGACATTCCATTGGTTGAACCAATATGCACATCACAAACAAAGTAGAGCATTTCGTTTACTATCGTCAAGCACTCAGGTTTACCAGGTGCGCAGCCTCGTCGCCACGAGTTCACCTGCATATTCTTTGTACTAGCTGACTCGCTTTCATAGAACTTGACGCTTGGCTGCGTAAAGCTTGCCGAGGTAAAGGAGGAAGCGATGGTGGATGTGCTTTGTGAGGGTGAGGGATTACCTCGACCCGTATTCCGGTTCGTGGAGTACTGTCTTTCATTGGCTACATGCGAGAACCAAATCACCCGTGTCTAGAAGGGTTTTTGTTTGACCTCCGCGTCACCCACAAACACTTTGAATTCGGACTGGAGCCTCTTTCACACTAGCTTGGAAATTTGAGGTGATGGTCACCATCGGGATGGGCCGAATGGCAAGACACTCCCAAGAGTTGACGATTCGCATACATCCACCGGCGTCGCAAGATCATAGTGCGTCGTCCCATCTCCACTAGGTAATTGTACCGAAATAGCCTGACACATGACCGATTCTGCAGCACGGCATATGAGTATTATGACTCCGAAGGTGCGCATAATGCGCCAGAAGCTCGTGGAATTAGTAGGGTTGTAGGAACTGCACGCTCCCCAGCTTAGCTCGCAGAATCAGCCTAGGACTTCGATGTCTTTCGTAGTCCTTTCCCTGACATTGCTGTCGATCTTCCATGGGGTGACTTCCCTTCCATCAATGCAGCAGCCAGTCGCAGCTCTCAGCGATCAGTTGGGACAAGTGTACCTTCAGTAAGTCGGCACTGCCATTCTTCGGTTGGCTCCGCTGACATGAGTTCATCCAGTTCATCTCGGCTGCGCTGCATATTCGGGAGAATATCCCGCCCATGATGACGAAAAGCTATAAGTATCGCGGGTTTCAGATAGTGGTAACTCAGAGTCTGGCCGTCAACCTTGGTTTAGCTCTCGGAATTCAACTCTGCCATGTCTTTTGCCGCCCTTCTTTCCCTTACAGGCCTTACCATCCCAGCCATCCTCCGTGGGGCGATCTCCCTTCCACCAACACATAAACCTGTCGCGGCTGCCTGGTACGCGGGCTGGCATGCCACGGAGGGGTACCCACTCTCAGATGTCAGTTGGGACAAATACAACACGCTCATCTACTCCTTTGCGTAAGCCTGCTTGACCTACCGGTCTTGACCTTGACGGAACAGTTGACTGACTATTCCTGGACAGCATCACGACCCCTAACGCCAGTAGTCTTTCCTTGAAAGGATCAAACCCATCACTCCTCCCAAAATTTGTCAGCGAAGCACACCAGCACGTAAGTTTCTATCTTAGTTCTCGAACATCTACCTATCTGTTGTCTTAGAATGTTGCCGCACATGTTGCAATCGGAGGTTGGGGTGGAAGTCTCTGGTTTTCATCCAACGTAGCAACCCCAGAAAGTCGTACTACTTTGGTGAAGACCGTTGCGGATTTCGCGGAACAATACGACCTGGATGGTATCGATTTCGAGTGCGTTTGTTCCTTCCCTCAATTGATGGTTACCAAGTGTGGATCTGCCAGCTGGGAATTTCCCAACCACCAAGGCATAGGTTGCAACACCATCAACGCTAACGACACACAGAATTTCCTTCTCTTCCTCCAAGAACTTCGTCGGAACCCTGTCGGGGCTACGTTGACCCTTTCCGCTGCGACTTCGATCTCACTTTTCCGTGATGCCTCTGGTAATCCTTCCATAGATGTGTCCGCCTTTGCGGAGGTCTTCGACTACATTGCTCTCATGGACTACGATGTTTGGGGCTCATGGTCGCCGGCTGTCGGGCCCAACTCTCCTCTGAATGATGCATGTGCTGGCCCCGCCGACCAGGTTGGCTCCGCGGCTTCGGCTGTCAAAGCGTGGACTGCCGCCGGAATGCCAGTTGATCAGATCGTGCTCGGTGTTCCTTCTTATGGCCACTCCTACAGTGTCTCGCCATCCGATGCGTTCATTGAGGGCTCCAAGACTCAGCTTGTTGCATACCCAAAGTTCAATGCTTCAAATCAGCCATTTGGTGATGGATGGGATGATACTGGCAGTGTTGACGCGTGCGGTGTTTACCAAAAACCCGGTGGCACTTTCAGGTTGTGGGGTCTCATTGATGATGGGTTCCTGACCGAGGAAGGGGACCCAGCGCCAGGAATCTACTATCGCTATGATGACTGCAGTCAAACTGTTGAGTTCCTCGAAATTTGGATGTTATTGCGCCCTCGATCTGACATACTTCTTTCAGCCGTATGTTTATGACAAGACGTCTCAAGTGATGGTTTCTTTTGATAATGCTCAGTCGTTCGCCGCCAAAGGCGACTACATCAGGGAGAATAGATTGAGAGGATTTGCAATGTGGGAAGCTGGAGGGGATTATGATGACATTCTTCTTGACTCCATTAGATGCAGCTCCGGATTGGATCAACGTTGAACAACATCACAACCTAGTTTTTGTATAGTCAAATCGCACCTCCTTCACAAAATAGATTTGTGGCTTCTATAAGTTCGAGTATGAGCGGCATTTTGCTTGTTCTATGAGCAAGGGGACTAGATGTATTACGCTTGCCCTTAGCCATACAACTTACATTTACCGGGACTCAACATCCTACCTTTCCACGAAATACCATCGCGGCGTCCATTTGGACTATGTATTATCTGACCGTCACGGCCCATGGAAATGTGAGCCCATAATAAGTACTCTTCTGAATGTCAACTAAACTTGAATCACTTACATAGTGACGGAGTCGACGTTGCAAACATGACCCAAGTCGAGTGGTGCCGTCTCTCCATTTGCGTAAAATTTTCAGTGAGTCATCGCTGAGACTTATCGGCTCGCTTCCTTGTTAAAGTGCTGTTGGTCCAAATTTCATCTTGGCTATTCTGCGTTATTCGAGGTGCGAACAATGAGCCGAGAGCTAAGGCGTAAGTTGTGAGGGTCGCACTGTTGCGTTCGGTTTGGCTCTTGGAATCCGAGAATTCTGTGATGGAGTCATTTGCGATTCCTTCCTTCATCATACCATCCACTTGGAATATGCACTGGCACCCTGAGGCGGTTATGCTTGATTTGCAATAAAGAATACCCACCCTATGATAGGGGACAATCTTTGCGGGCAGTGGCGTGAATATGCTTTGCCCTTGTCGTCAGCCTAACTTATAATTGGGCTACGCGAACCATCTAAACTCGTAGACTTTCGTTGACTACTTATGGACCTCCAAGCTTTCTCAGAGAGAACTAGAAGTGGTGTCGAGCGACTCCGCGCACGAGGCATTCTTTGCCAGCCACCAGATCTGTAAGTAGTGCTGCAAGACCGACTTCTCGAGGCGGACGGTATCAAACTCATCGAGCACCTTGTAGGTCAGGCATACCTCGAAAGAAACTCGGCGCCGTGCTGGTCCCGCTGTACGAGCAAGACGGCGAGCTCCGCGTCCTCCTCACCACACGATCCAAGCATCTTCGTGCACATCCCGGACAGACTGCACTCCCAGGCGGCAAAGCCGACGAGACCGACGCGGATCTCGTCCACACAGCTGTAAGCCATCCCCACTGATACCCCCACGTCCACCCCAGCTTCTCATTCTTTCCTCGTCCGCCAACGTGCATGCGTCACACAGCTTCGAGAGGCGTACGAAGAAGTCGGCCTCCCGCTCACCTCCCCCGACGTCCACACGCTCTGCACCCTTCCTCCATTCCTTTCCCAATCCCAGCTGATCGTCACACCGGTCGTAGCGTTTCTCACGAACCCTACGGTCCTGCGCATGCTGACGCCGTCTGCCGACGAGGTCGCCCGCATCTTTAATCACCCGCTCGAGGCCGTGCTCGATCCGTCGCTGTCCGATAAAGAGCCGTTGGTACCGAGGGGGAGCGAGGATTGGCTGTATCCCGAGGCGTTCCACGTGAGTTACTTGCGGTTTCTTGTTCTCTGTCTCGTTCGCTGGGGATGGGATCGTTTCGGTTTAGTTTACTGGATACGTTTTTCTTTGTGTCAATACAGAACGTGACCGATCAAGTAGTCAAGGTCGATGAGACAGAGACCGTGCTGTACAGACATCATCGTTTCCGTTCGTGTGCGTCTCGCATCACGGGATTGACAGCCGATATCCTTGTGAGTCGTGATCAGATACCAAGTCACTTGACGTATCTGATTATGCATAATAGATTTGTGTTGCGGGTATCGTCTATGACAAAACGACGACGTATGAACGGGATCCGCCCGGGAGGGGCGTCTCGTATTTACTTGACCTTCGAATGAAGCAGTATCAAGCCCTCGAAGGACCTAGAGCTAATACTGTGTCAGCCGCGTAATGCCACAAAGGTTCGAGGAGCTTATAATGCTGAAAACCATTAATAGGGTAGCCTGATACCGAGAATCGCTCCACTGGGGGGCTGTAGCCAATTTGCAGCGATTTTTCATCCTAACCTGGTTACCTGTACCTGTATACATATCCGTGTCACGACTGCGATTGAATAGATTTCAGAATATATCCTTCGAGCCCCCCACAGACCCAGAGCTCTTGCACGCTCGCACCGACCGTGCGGACCGCGTACCGTTTCTCGCCTTCGGGACCCTTGACGGAGACAGACCCGTCCCGCATGTCGATCCGTACCTCATGACCCTCGTTGAGAGTGAGTTCGCCCGTCTTACCCCCACTTCCACGTTTGCCATCCCGGGCATAGACGTCCGTAAGGTCCTGGACGAGCTCGGGACACTCGAGGCACACAAGCCCGTTGTTGATGGCATTCCGCTTGAAGATGTCCCCGAACGAGCCCGCGACGACGACAGGGACGCCCGCCGCTTTGAGCGCGGTCGCCGCCTGCTCGCGGGACGATCCCGTGCCAAAGTTGTACCCAGAGACGAGTATGACGCCCTCTTTCGTAATGTCGCCGCCGTTGGTCGATGCATGCGGCGCGGAGAGTCGCTGGTGTGCGATCAGCGACGCTACTGTGCTAGCAAAGGCGGGGTCGTAGTTCTCCATGACGACCTGCGCTTGTCGCTCGAGGGTGATGTCGTCTTGATAGGTATATTTCCCGGGGTAGAGCGCATCTGTGTTCAGGTTGTCTTGTGGTACAAATAGCAGGTGACCCGAGAATGTGGATGGGAAACCTGGGAAGAGAGGTTCGTCTGCTACCTGTGTTGAAGCGTTTGATGAAACAGCGGGTGGCGACGAAGGGACTACATAAAAAGTAGGAGCGCCAGGTGGAGGCAGACGGATGGAATCGAGTGAGTCAGGGCCGCAGATGTATCCTTTTGTGGCGCTGGCAGCGACCACCGCCGGGCTTGCAAGATATGCTTGCGCGTTAGGATGTCCCATGCGACCCTTGTAATTCCTGTTTGTCGCACTAATTCCCGTCTCTCCTTCCTGGAGAAGACCTGTACCGAGGCCAATGCAGGGACCACATCCGGCGGGAAGCACTTTGGCGCCAGAGGCGACGAGCGTGCCCCAATGTCCAAGTCGTTCGGCTTCCTGTTGGACCAGCGAACTCGCTGCGGCAATATAGAATTCGACTCCTGGTGCAACCCTGTTTCGTTCCATGACTGCCGCGGCCTCTGCGATGTCTGAAACGCGTGAGTTGGTGCAACTGACGAGGTAGGCTTTTTGAATGGGTATGCGAGATGCTTCAAGCTTTGGCAGTGGCGTGGATATCTTGACGCTGTTCGGGCCTGAAACATGCGGGACGAGTGTCGAAAGGTCGAAAACGAGGTGCGACGAGTATGAAGCACCAGTATCCGAAACGAAAGGAGTAGCGTGAAGCGCATCGATTCTTCGTCGGTTGATGCGCGGGTGTTGCGGCGGAGCAGGAATTCCAGAAGTGCCAGAACCGAACAAACGGAGTTCAACCCTCTTAAGCGCCTGTTCGTACCACTCGCGCAGCGTCTGGTCGACGGGGAAAACACCAACGAGGGCACCCCATTCCGTCGTCATGTTGGCAATCGTGAGGCGTTCATCGACCGAGAGAGAGGCGACGCCTTCACCTGTGAACTCGATAGCGGCGTTGAGGACCTCGTCCTTGTTGAACGAACCACAGAGAGCCACGATGACGTCCTTTCCTGTCACTCCTGGGGCCAATTTACCTCTGAGTTCCACCTTAACCATGCGAGGGACCTGCCACCAAGTCTTTCCAGTTGCCCAAAGCGCAGCAGCGTCCGTGCGGACGATTGGGGTACCAACACAGCCGACACCACCATACATGTTGCTGTGACTATCGCTGGCCACGGTGAGGGTATAGGGAAATGCGTATCCCTCTTCAACGAGGACCTGGTGGCCGATACCCCGACCAGCGGGGAAGAAATCAATGCGGTGCTGGCGAGCGAAGGACTCTATGGTAAAGTATTTGGAGAGGTTTTTTTCGGATTTGTTTTGGACGTCATGATCGAGGGTGAAGACGAGTTGCTTGGGATCTGTGATCTTGGTGGCACCTATGGATTTGAATCTGGCGTCGACATGATTAGCCCCAGAACGGGGAGGGGGAGGACATGCGTACTTGGAGATGACTGGGCCAGTATTATCGTGTGTCATGACATGCTCTGGGCGAATCATGACATAGTCGCCCGCTTTGACCACTCTTCCATTGGGGACATCAACTGCGTACTTTTGTACGACTTTTTCGATGATCGTTTGTGGTATAGGTGAGGCTGTCGCGAACAAACGCGCATATGTACATTGGTGAGGTTTGGCATGCAAGCTCAAGGATGACAAGCCCGAAGCGAGTCGCATGGTCTGCGCGTTTCAGTGTGATGTTTTTCGCAGAGAAACAAGTCGGTGAGTTGCAACTCGGCTCTTCAGTCTAAAAGGTCGTGCGCACGATGGATGAGGTAACACCTGAAGCAGCGACGATGGTTGACCTGTGAATGATAACTGAATACTTTTTTTAGCCCGCCATGATCGCACCTGGGTGCACAAACTGCTCGGCATTTGTTGATAGCACTCTAACCTGCGAATGTTTACACAAATACTAGTGAGACGAGCTACCAAAATGATCTGTACAAGCCAGATCACATGAAAATGGGGTGGTTAGTCTTCCAAAATAGAGACAAGGTAGTCAATGTCATTCGTCTGGTTCGGACGTGCATACGTCGATCTTCGGTTTGTTCCCATATACTCGATCGCCCGGCACCCAATTTCCATTGGTCTCCAATTACCAGAGGTGCACCAAAAGTGCACGATAATATTAATGTTAACACCTGACGGACTGTCACATGGAATGTGACCTCCGCAGGAGTTTGTATCATGTAGGCATGCTCAATTCGTAGGCTCCGTTTACGAGCTCACCTCAGCAGAGGTGTCATGGCACCGGACAAGAGCCGCCGAAATTTAATCGAAGTGAGCCCATACACTTGTGTGCTGAATAATTGGTGCTCACGGAATAGCATCGGTTTGCATTAACTTGGCCGCTTCGCTACATAACCTCGCATGCGAGGGGTCAGTCTCTCGACAATCCGTGACTCTCCCAAGTCTCCGCAGTCGGTCCGTAATCAGTATGTTGGCGTTGCATCAAGCGATATTATTGGCTTCAATTACCCCATTCGTGGCCTTGGCCGTTGATGTGGCTATCCCTCTCTACGCTCCCAGTGGCGCTCATTCAGTGGTGCCGGACTTGGTCTCACTCTCCATCGAACAAGACAGATGGGCAGATTGGTCAGGAACCACGGGATCGAACCAGTTCTTTTACAATGCTCTCGACAACTTGGTTAAAATCACGAACTCGCCCCCATTCATCAGGATTGGTGCTAATTCTGAGGACCACACCGACTTTGGTTATGATGTTGAAGTATGCCTCTATTCGTCAGTTCGTCGCAGTCGCGGTACTCATACGTGCTCCAGTACGAGGAAAATATCTTCCCTGCCTCCACTCCTGTTACCCCTTACCCCGAAGCGACCAATATTACGGTCGGACAAGGGTTTTATGATATCATATCACATCTTCCTTCTGGCAAGTTCTTTTATGCACTGCAGCCAAATTAACTAGAGTTCGTTCGACAGGAACCCGTGTCCACTGGGGAGTCAACTTGAGGCAGTGCAATTTGACGGCTGCATATCTCGAAACGAAGGCGCTCATCCAAGCTTTCGAGTCCCCGGCGGTCAAGGCAAAAGGCATCACACTGAACTTCATTGAGGTGGGCAACGAAGCCGATCTCTATCACAACAACGGAGATCGGAACAGTAACTGGAACGTTTTCGAATATGTCTCCCAGTAAGTGTGTGTACACCACTCTGGTCCCCGCATTTTTGAACTTTGGAAAAGATGGGTTGAAATTGCTACCAACGTCTCCAAGACTGCTGGTCTATCACATTCTTCCTTCACCAAGTTGATCGGATGTGCATTTGCACGTTCATCTCATAACAATCTCAGGGGTTTCTCTCCGCAAGCAATATTCGCCGATGGCATTCTGGAGACTTCGCCCGGGGCCTTAATCACTACGTACGTTTCGCGTCAGAAATCACGGTATATCTCTCATGTCTTCCAAAGGATCTCTCAGCACCATTACAGCGGCTCATTTTGCACTGGATCTGGTGCTGTCTTGCAGGATTTGATGACGAAGAGCTACATCCGCGGAAATATCTCCGCGTTCAAACCGGACATCAAAGCTACTTTTGCTCACGGTTTAAAATATATCCTAGGCGAAACGAACAGCAAGTATATGATTCGGTCTCCATTTTTCCACGTTTGACTCATTGATTGCAGGCATGAGCTGTCATGGTGCGCCAGGTACGAGAGGGACTACTTTGGTTTTTCCACATAACATCACAACAATTCGCAGGGGTGAGCAACACCGCCGGTGCTGCGCTCTGGGCCCTCGATTATTCATTGTTTGCGACGCAAGTTGGCATTAGTCGATTGCATTTCCACCAAGGCATCGGCTATAAATACAACTTCGTAAGCATTATCAGTATGAGATAGTCCAACTTTGTGCCTTACAACTATAAGATCCAACCAGTGACCCTCAACCACTCTATATTGGACGGCTCTCTGATCACACCACTTCCTCCCCACATTCAACCTCCCTACTATGCAATGATCATTGCCGCAGAAGCGATCGGCTCGACTGGTTCCACACAGGTGGCTGAAATTCATGTCAAAGCAACTGACATCTCAGGATACGCTGTCTTCGAATACGGAAAGCTTACTCGAGCTTTATTTATCAATAATGTTGCCTATCTTCCTGGCGCGGCTGTCCGCAAGACCACTCACATTCACATCAACTTTTTGGGCAGAGGGGTACCTGCGCACCAGATGAAAGTGAAGAGACTGAACATCACGTATGGTGGATTTCCTCTGTGTAATAAGATACTCATTCCTACAGGCATGCAAATGCGACCTCCGGAATCACTTGGGGAGGGCAAACATATGAAACAGCCGACGCCAGAGTTGATGGAACGCTTCAAGTTGAAACCCTGAACGTGCGCGCAGGTTTGGATATTCAAGAGACCGAAGTAGTCCTACTTTCGTTCTTATAACCTGCCGTCGAAGTCGTAACTTTGAACACAGTTACGTACTTTCTATCGTTGTAGAGACGGGCAACCTAGTTGGATAACCCATACAACTTCTTTTCCACCGAGGCTTTGTCACCTGTGTTCTGGAACTAGACATCAAAACTGGGTCGCGGAGGAAACTCGCCTGTGCACTGTACCTTACTCATGTCGTTCGTGATTTTGACACAGTCCCGTCTGTAAACTGCTCATGTTTCGGGGAAGTGGCGAACGATGGCTTGCTGGACTGTGAACTGTACATGCCACTTCCCCTTAGCTGACCAGCCCGTATGGCAAGGATGAACAGCTACCTCCAGAAGTGACCGTGGGGTGTATACTAATTCTTCACTGCTTGTCTCCAAGATGGCACACGACCGTGCGGCTGAGTTCTTCGGGTGCCAGACATCGAAACACGATTCCTACAGCCTTAATTTGCGGAACGTGTATGACGTTATTTTTTTTATACTACCGGGTCCGCCACAAGCATTTGCGAACTCTGATTGGAGGATGGCTAGCATAAATGGAGATAAGGGTCGTTTGCTGAGTCAAACTTGAACTCGGCTAGGTTCGCGGATCAGCACAGTGACAACACACCCCTCAACGAGGATCTATTGTCCGACAGCCGACCAGTGTGAAAGAAATCTCTGTGCTGGCACCCATCATCATTGAGGGCAAAATGGGTTTCCCGAAGTCCGTGATCTTGGCACAGTTCCAATGTGTTTGGACCCGGTTAAGGCACCAACCGCAGCTGACGAAGAGGATGCTTGATGGGAGGGCGGGGAAATAGGTCTATTATAACTGCCAGTCCCGAGTGACATCGTGTCAGTGCGCTCTCGTCGATGATGGTCCGTACAACGCGCACTGGTTGGCATTGCAAGTGAGCATTTATAATACTAGGGATGATAACTGCGACATTAGTCAGGAATCCTAGGAAGTACACTTGGTATCATAAATGGTGCTCGAACAGAAACTCGAACCTGTACATTAAGATCTAGTGCCTGTGCTCTTGACAATCTCCTTCGCGACAGCCCCAGTAGATGACTGTTGGCCAGCAGTACATTTTGTACTTATGTTCGCCACCACCCGAGTGCGTATTCCCTTGATTATCCCTTTCCCAGACCGTGCGCCAGTGCTTAGAATTTCCTTCGTCGCGCTCCACAGAGTGCTTGATTCGAGACCATCACCGGGTCCCGCCTTCATTAAATTCCTGGGCTCCACTGGGACATTCTTTCCAGGAACATAAGGCCAGCTCCTCCTCATTTCGTCCTCGAAGGGAAGGAGACTGCACACTAATGAGGGATTATTTTGTATGCATTCGCGCAGCTGCGGGCTAATATAGTCTTGTTCAAGTACAGATGCATGAATCATTTCGTGCGTGACTTGGTCCGTATTTCTCGGGAGCTGACGCATTTTCTCTTCACTTAGGGCGTATATTCCGAATCGAGTGCTATCTTTGGTCAGAAGACGAAAAATCCAATCATGTATTAAATGTGGGCTCACCTGTGAGGGGGAAGCTTTCCCCAAGGGGCGACGGGGTTAGGAATTGATCTGATATACTCCAAGTCCATGGAGAGTATGTCTTGGGTGTTGGCCACCATCCAAAAGAATGTCAAATCCGTCAAGTCATGTTCCCGCCAACCACCTCCGATCTTTCAATCTTAGCCAGAAGCGAGTAACGCAAAGACGGATTAGACTCACGTCGCCATGTTGACCTAATTTTAAGATCATGCTACTCAGTATCCCACAACTGAAGTACATTACTCACCAGCGAACCAGCACTGGGTGTAAAATGTGAAGATCGTGATCCGATTCAAGTTGTTTGGCAGAGGCTTACCTGCTTCAACACTTGTCCTTTGCGACGGCCGCCCTGTATTTGCTTGAATTTATCACAGGTCTATGAAAGAAGTGAAGGTCATTGGAGAAATCTCCCGAGATGGAACAGATTCCTACAAAATCAACCCTATTTTCATCGATGGCCAGTGCCTGATACGCCCGCTCGATGTGTTCACCAAGTTCTATGTTTGAGAAACCAAATGGTGATTCGGTGAGTGGTGACTTGCGTGTTATCTCCTCTGGCAACCCAATAGAACCGACAGTGTCGAAAACGCCAACACACCTAGTCGGCGGTTAAGACGTACACTAACAGTGATTGATTGACTGCATACTTGATCGAGAATGCATGATCATTAGATAGGGCTCTCAATTTTCCACGAGATGTAGGCGACGTCCAAGGAGCAAGTCCAGCGTGAACCCTTGCTATTTCTGGGAAAGTATCAAATCAATGGGAACCATGTAATCCATACATATGCCGAACCTGCAGGATCTTTCAATTTTCCCAGTTTTTGGTACGCAGAAAAGATGTCCGCAAAATTGTCCATATCGATCTTATCCAAAATGCCAATAGCGCCCTACATGGATGCGATATGGATGGTCGCGGGAAATATACTTGGAAAAAACGTACAATAAACATAGCAATCATGCGCGCTGTGTATGCACCCTCTTCGGTGTCAGGGCGTGAAAATACATTGTACTCATTGACAAGTGTACTCACTCTCGAAAACCCAAACAAAAGGATCTAGAAATGTAAGCGCGAGTTTAAAACCCGTACTGGGACTGCTCGCCTACCTCATCTCCTGGATAGAAATTCCTGACAATGTTAGAATCAGTTCTACGTTCTAGGGTGTTCTTTGGAAGGTCACTCGCTGGGCAATAAATGCATACGCCTCTTGAACTTTCGTTCCTGTCCAAAGCCGATTGCGTGAGGGTTTCGATGCTAGCACAGACAGTGATATGTACCTAAGGATCCCCCGGTAATGGCTGAGGGGAAGTTGAGCCCTGTTTTAGTCAAAGAGTACCAGGGAAACTCGCCATTTATATACTTTGAATAGAAGTTTGGGGAACTTCCGATCCCACTCTGATAAAATACAATCTGTGGTATCGCATATTGACTGTTATGCACGGAATTAGTGATGGCTCTCTGTGGCAAGTATTGGCATACCTTCGCTCATCGCATTGGTTTATCGCACGGGAGAATTTCTGAAGGTGAGAAACCGCAACTGAGTCTATTTGCTTTCAATTTAAACAATGTGTCGCTCACCAGAACATTGGTATAACGCCACTCGTTTGCAACGATGCCATCGTCTGACGTTCTGCCATGATGAAGATCACTGACGTTTGGTTGACCACCACCAATCGCTTACCCATCACAGCAAACAATGATTCTTTTATTAACCTTGATCGGCGGATTTGATACTTCAACTCTGGCATCCCCCAAGAGCTGAGTATAATGAGAGGCAGAGGCAGAGGCAGAAGGCATGATAGCAGAAGTGGGAATTTACCGTCCAGAGGTCTACGGTATTTAAGTATCCAATGACAACCTGCTCGTCAAATGCATGTCAAACCGAGGGGATCGGAATCAACAAATAATGGTGTACAAATACTCATTGAAACAGGGGCGTACACATCGAACCCCCCAAACATATCGAGGGGGTGGCGACTGCCAGGTAGCAAGTCGGAAAGGAAATTTGGCGAGGGCACGCTAAATGGAGGTGTTTGATTCACGAGGCCCTATGATGAAACTAATTGACTTTACCCTTTACCGTAAGCTCGTCGGGTCATGTCATGATCCTAGTATCCGAATCCATTCTAGAATGTAGCCCACATGAGTGAGAAGTAAGACTCAGCTCGGGAGCTCTCGCCGCTTGATCACTAAGCAATGCTAATAAGCTACACACCTAAATGAAGGTTTCACTTGGCGAGCGATTGACGGAAATGGTTGTCGACACAACTAGAAAATGCCATATGGCCAGTATGGAATGATTTGTACACTGTTTGTACTATGATGTGAGTTATATGCCCCTGTGATGTTTCGTCAGACGTCCTGCGAGTGTTGCGTGGATGTCTGACACATGGGGGATTATGACATTTTCTCAATGTTTATAGTGTATTGAAAATGGCAAATGATGGTATGAAATTTTTTTTCAACATTTTTCACACATAAAAATTTCAGGATGCTATTGTTTGTGAAAATGTTCAATGAAGTGTGCACTTTTGTGTAGCCTGTCATGTCCCTTAAAATGTCAAAGAAAAGACAAAATTTAACAACACAATGAAGTTGATACAAAACTTGCCATATCATTGAACATTTTCCAGAGGCACATGGTCAAACTTTTTACCAACATAAAATGTTGAATGAAATATGTAATTTTGCACCAGCACATGAAATATCAAATTTTTATATTCCTTTAAAATCCTTTGAAAAGATTGTGTTTTCAAAATGTGAAAAGTAATTGGATACTCAGCAGGCACCAGGCAGGCACTCAGCAGGCATTCAGCAGGCACTTAGTGTATATGCAACAGAGGAATCACCACAAAGAATGGTTGTATTTAGTATTAGTAAATACTAGTGCAGCACTACTGCTACCTTTGTGTGTGCCCACAACAACATGGACATAAGTGGACCAAAAGATGACCAGATGATCAGAAATGTCAGAAGACACTGTCCGTGGGGTGTATACCATGGACAGTGAGGAGAAAATAAGAGTGCATTTGCATCAACAGACCCAGCAATAGAACCTCCTTGCCAATACAGTCAATGAAAGAGGTTCAACATTGGTGTTATAGTCAGGAACAACAATAGCAGTGGCATAAGGGACCATAGGAAAGCTGGGAATTACTGTGTGTGGTATACCACAGACAGTGAGAAAGGGACAGTGAAGAGGGAAGCCCAGGTGTTCATGGAGAAGACACTGTTATGATACAGTATATGTGTGCTTCCGTTTTCCTCATTTCCTCTCATTTCTCTACATTCGCCCTCCCTGGAATGCTAACACCAGGTCGAGATGACTTCCTTCTCCTCTTTAGTTCAGATGGCTTTAGCATCATTGCATTACCCTGAATGCACTCCTCACGCTGTTCCTTCTCCTTATTGCAGGTAGGGGACACGCACTTACATCTGGTTTATTCATCTATGGACAGCCTTCTCCTCTAAGTAGTTCTCTCACACTGCTTACATTTCCCCTAACAACCATCAAGATTCATTATGACTCAGTCATTCTATTGCTTCTATGATGTTCTATAGATTAGTCATCCGCAGTAGCTCGCTGGTACTTATACCGATTTGCCTGTATCTTTTTCCTCATTCTTGATCTACGCAATACAATGTTGTTGTACGCTCTCAAGTCTCCCTCAACCTCAGTCTCATTTGACTTGAGGAATCCTTGACCCTGGCCCCCTTGACTTGACTCTTGTCGTAGCTTTGTTCTATTGAGGACGCTGTGTCTCTTCGTGAGTACCTCCCTCAAGACAAACAGAGTATGCTCGACATACAATGTACATTTCATGTAACAAAAGATCAAGAATCTCCCTCCGTCCCTCCTATTCAGGAGAAGGACTGACCCACCGTTGTCACCATGACATCCAGACCTTCTCGTCGAAGGTACCAAGTACCACAGGACTCTGACAACAATGATGAGTCGTTGTACTCTGAAACCACTGTATCCAGAACCTCCCAGGCTGTGACGCCCTTCGTACCCACTGTACCCCCTGTACCCAGAATAACCCCAGCACCCATGTCCAACCCCTCCGAACTCAAGGCTGCCCTCCCTGCGGATTTCTCTGGGGAACCCTCTGATGCCATGAGATGGATCAAGGCCATGAAGGCCTACTTCGCCATCAACTCCAGGTTGTATTTGTCCGACAAAACCCAGGTCATGACCACTCTCAATAAAATGAGCAAGGGACGAGGAGTCTCTTTTTCAGAGATGTGATATGACAAAATGGCCAATGCCAATGCCCCCGCCTCAGATAAAACCTTCGACAAACTTGTACTGGACTTCGAGTCCACCTTCTTCCCCTTCAATATCAAAGCAGTCGCTCGACATGACCTCACTAAACTGGTCCAGAAATCGTTCAAACTTCCTAATGGAAATATGGACGATGGATTCCAGAAATACATCACTGACTTCCAGAACCTCGCTGCTAAAGCAGGAATCACTGATCCCATCACGCTCATCGACCAATTCTCCCTCAGCATCGATCAACAGATCGCCACCATGATTCTGTCTATGGCCGCTATCCCCACCACTTTACCTAAGTGGATCGAACAAGCCAAGATTTTCCATGTGCAAAAGATGTGCATCGCCAGCCTAAGAGGTCGTCACGGAACTCCCTCGCTTCTAAACCCCTGTACTACCAAAGACTCTGATGCCATGGACGTTGACATAGTAACCCTGCGAAAACTTACTCCCGCAGAATGCGCTAAGTGCTTCAAAGATGGCCTTTGCTTCTGCTGCAGAAAGCCCGGACACAATGCTACCCAATGTCGTTCTCAGAAAACCTCTCAACCATCGACTTCGTGTCCCCAGAAAGTTCAAAACACTGAAACTGTTACGCAAAACGTACTCTGTACGTAGAGCGTACTCTGTTTGTCTCGAGGGAGGTACTCACGAAGAGACACAGCGTCCTCGATAGAACAAAGCTATGACAGAAGACAAGTCAAGGGGGTCAAGGTCAAGGGTTCCTCAAGTCGAACGAGACTGAGGTCGAGGGGAGACTTGAGAGCGTACAATGAACGTTGTATTGCGCAGATCAAGAATGAGGAACAGAATACAGGCAGAGCGGTATAAGTACCTGTGTACTACTGCGGATGACCAATCTATAGAACATCATGGAAGCAGATAGAACGATCGAGTCACAGGTGAGTCAAGATGGTAGTTAGGGGAAACGTAAGCAGTACGAGAGAACTGCTTAGAGGAGAAGGCTGTCCGTAGATATAAGAGTCAGGCGTAAGTGCATATCCCCTACCAGCAATAGAGAAGAGAAACGGCATGAGGAGTGCGCTCAAGGTAGCACAATGATGCTAAAGCCATTCAGGTTAAAGAGGAGAAGAAAGTCGTCTCGACCTGGTACTAGCATTCCAGGGAGAGCGAAGGTAGAGAAACGAGAAGATATAAGGAAAACAGAGGTGCACATATATTGGATCGTAACAGAAACCACCACGACCGACGATGCTCCTCCATTGAAATCCACTGTCGCCCCTCTCTCCGCACTTGAGCAATATGTTCAGACTTTGAAAACCCAAGGAAAAGACGAAACCAAAGTCCTTCAAACCCTGAAGCTCTGCTACGACGACCCAGTGGAAGAAGTAGCCGTAACTAATCTCGAAGCAGAGGATTTTTAAATCGGGAAGATGTTTCGACGTCCTCTTCCCATGATATCGCCCATGTACTAGTAGCTTTGCTGAAACAAAGAACTCTTCGCATTCCTATCAAACTCCATGCTAGTACAAAAATCGTCGAAACCACCGCTCTCATTGACTGCGGAGCTACCGGGAACTTCATCAACACCGGACTCCTTTGTGAAGCCAACTTCCCCCTTGTTCGTCTTCCCAAACCCACCTTGGCAATAAACATTGACGGGACCTCCAATGCGAAAGGAACTATACGTTGGAAAGCCCACACATCTTTCCAACACAATTCCTTCTCCGATGATATAGATCTCATGGTACTCAGCCGTGGGAAAAGACAGATCATTCTGGGAATGCCCTGGCTTCGAAAGTGGAATCCCCACATCAATTGGAATGCTCACACCCTTGAAATTCCTTGACCACCACCCCCCACACCTGTTGACCCACACATCCCACAAAGATACCTCCTTTGATGGCTTGGTCTAGAAGCTGATCAAAAGATATCACAATGCCTTCGAAAACGGGAAATGTGGCACAATGGTGAAACAATCAACAAGATCACCATTTCTACCCAAATCACTCAAACTGAGAAACCGATGGAACAACCAGTTCTGGAATGGTGTTTGGACTTCACCGACGTCTTCTCGGAAAAGATGCATACGAAATTACCACCCCATAGACCCTTCAACCACACCATTGATCTCCTCCCCATGTTCACCCCGAAGATAGCCAAGATATACCCCTTGAATCCCGCCGAACTTTCCGCTTGCGAGGCGTTCGTCAAGGAACATTTAGCAACAGGACATATTGTCCCCTCTAAATCCCCTCAAGCATCTCCATTCTTTTTCGTACCTAAAAAGGATGGAACCCTTTGTCCTTGCCAGGACTACCAACATTTGAACTCCCATACACAACGCTTCGGATATCCTTTACCACTCATTCCTGAACTCATTGATGACATGAAAGACGCCAACTTCTTTACCAAGTTCAACATCCGATGGGGATATAACAACATCCAGATTTGAGAAGAGGACCAATGGAAAGCTGCGTTTATCACCCCCCTTGGGTTGTTTGAACCCACTGTCATGTTTTTCGGATTTTGCAATGCTCCAGCAACCTTTCAATCCTTCATGAATCACATCTTTGCAGACATGATCGCGGAACATTGGCTCAAAATCTATATGGATGATCTCAGCATCTGTACCCAAGGCACCCTCTCTCTTCATCATGAACGAACACATCGCGTCTTCCTCTGCCTTCACGAACACAATCTGTCATTAAAAATCTCCAAATGCACCTTCAATGTCCCAATGATGGAGTACCTTGGGATGATCATTGGGCAAGGACAGGTTGCTATGGATACCAAGAAACTCAATGCTATCCATGACTGGAAACCTCCCACCTCTGTCAAAGCCATATGATCCTTCACCAGTTTCGCCAATTTCTATCGCAAATTCATCCCCAATTTCTCCAACATTGTTGCCCCCCTGAATCTGTTAACCTGGAAAGATGAACCTTGGGCTTGGACCCCACTCCAACAGAAAGTGTTTGATACTCTCAAGTCCATTTTCTCCTCCCCCCCTGTCCTTCGTATCCCTGACATGTCACGACCCTTTTCCCTCATGACTGATGCCTCCCTCTTGGTGGCTGGCACTGTACTTATGCAGGATGACACAAATGGCGATCCCCACCCCTGTGCCTACTTCTTGAAAACCTTCGCTCCTGCAGAACAAAATTATGACATCTATGACAGGGAACTCCTTGCCGTTATCCTGGCCCTTTCTGAATGGCGACATTAGCTTCAGAGAACCAACCATCCGATCACCGTCATCACTGATCA
>JBBPOF010000519.1:0-21895 GCA_038091315.1 Porphyrellus cyaneotinctus | reverse complement strand
ACAAAAGAACTGGACCGAGCTCTGTAGGCGACTACGACGTACGGGTACAAGATCAACTATCGTATCTCTACGAGGAGCGGCGGTGATATACTATCGTGCACGTGACCAGTGTGCCAACAGGCTTACAATGGACTGTCTGGCTACCTGACAAAGCACATTGTTTGTTCGAACTTGTGAGAAAGTACACTACTAGTGTGAAGGAGTAACAGATTTCACAACATCCTAGATTTCCGGCTTGGGTGTAATATGCGTCATGCCAATGCAATAGCCTGTTCGTATCTTCTTCTTGTAGTCCAGGCGCGGGGGAGGCCGGAATTTAATCACACACAGTGCTGCCACTTGGATATCTCGTGCTGGTTTCCGATATTCGTGGCATGAATACTACTCACTCGGAGTGAATATTCGATGACGGAAGACTTGGAGGTCACCCAAGCCGCCCGCAACGACGGGAAAAAAGCTACCAATTTGAAAGCGAAGATCGTGTAATAGGTACGCTTTCCAGTTCGTGCTCGTACTCGATCTCCACCCTCGGGCCCTCTGCGAGGTGGTTCAGCGCAATCAGAGAAGTAGACAAAAACTAAGAACCCACTCCTTGGTTTCTCAGATTTCTTTCGTGGCGGTTCTTTTGTTGGTGCCTTTGCTTTCCGCTTGCCCAACACCACCTTTGACTTTGTGTGTGAGCGATCTTTCGTACTCTCGTCATCTTTCTCATCCGAGCCTTCACTATCCTCGTCAGATGACTCTTCGTCCTGCGGATCGTTCAGAGGTGAAGACAAGTCTCTCCACTGTCGGAACTCACCACTATATCCTCCAGGTCACTCAAGTCGCTCAACCTGGCCTCATCGCCACTAATATCACTGACAAACTCGCCTTCATACTCCTCCTCCAACTCGTCCTCGTCCTCGTCCTCCCCATCCGTCTCTTCATTCACCAGGTCCAAGTTTTCCTCCCCCTCCACTTCCTTTTCTTTCCTTCCCTTTTCTCGGTCGAGAATGGCCTGCCACACACTCTCGTTCACGTTGAGGGGTGCATCACCATATGCCTTCGATTTCAGTCGTTCGATGAGCTCCATCTCGATCGATTTTTCAAGATGGGCAGCAGAGAGGGCTTTCCGCTCGCGCGTCGCCTCTCTGCGGTCCAGTTTCTTTTTCACACCA
The DNA here is from genome assembly GCA_038091315.1 of Porphyrellus cyaneotinctus. Taxonomy (NCBI): domain Eukaryota; kingdom Fungi; phylum Basidiomycota; class Agaricomycetes; order Boletales; family Boletaceae; genus Porphyrellus; species Porphyrellus cyaneotinctus. The sequence continues at coordinate 20,738 of JBBPOF010000519.1, read as the reverse complement.
ATGAGTTTTGGCCTATGAGAATGCATGCATAAGTGATCAACAATGTGGGGGCCAACGACACGGACTCTTGTCGCAGCTTTATACGCCTCATTTTGATGAGGTATTGTGTGATCTTGGTCACACGTTGCTTGCATTTGTGGATCGTGAAATTGGGCCAGTATACGAGCTCTTTGTCGATCTACGACGCCATATGTACCGCATGCGTGGCGATTGGGTGCGAACTCACCTGCTCGAGCGCTTTCGAGTAGTTTTTGGACAAGGGGATCTTCTCCCACATCCTTGCGGGCGTATGCGCACGTTCGATCGTCTTGACGTACAGGTATAATACACCTAGGGATGGTCGATACGGTGAAATGCGGGACAATAACAACAGAGGCGCACCCTCATGCTCACGCACGGTTGCATACCGCGAATTTGCGAGCGGACATGACTGTCTGCTGCAGAATCCGGTGACGTTGTACACGTTACGACAGAAATTCTGTGTCGCAGTTCTGAAGGTGGAGAAAGGTCAAGACTTGGACACGGTGTGTGGGATGAGGAAGCAAGCGGACGGACTTTACTTTGTAAGAGCAGAACTGTGTGTTGATCACAGACCATATCACGTCGTCGCTCTGCATGGCGGACACTTGTAATTTTCTGAATCTCTACTCGGACGTTGGCTATTGGTCACGTGGTCACATGTACGCTAGTAAATTCCCACACTCAAGACACAGGTACTCTTGTGACCAGCAAGCGCCTGGACCAGATGTGGTAATAAAAGGGACCACGCCTCGCTGTTTCTCCCCTTCTCCTCCACCCGCCACTTTTGCCGCCAATGCCCGCGTCACCGATAATGTCTGGTTCGTAATCATAAGACGGAGTCGTATCTGATGCTGACCGTTGAACAAGATCTTTCCCCCGTGACGTTTGCAGCTCATGGCGAATACTTCGTGAGCGGCGGCACCATGGGGATTCAAGTATGGCGAGTTGAAGACAGCAAGCCAGTGGCAACGATAACGGTGGAGCAAGTCCAATGTGTCGCTTACTCAAGGGATGGTAAATGGATCGCGGCAGGGACCTACTGGGGCAACGTGATGGTTTGGGACGCTAGGGTGTTAAAGCAAATCCACGCAACCTGGAACATCGACGCCGTCGTCAGAGGTGTCGATTTTTCCCCTGACTCGACTCGACTCTGCGCATGGGGGGACAACACAACCACGGTTTGGGACATCGCGAGTCGTGAACGTGTGATCGCCCCACTCCGCCACGACGATCGTGTCTGGGCGGCCAAGTATTCTCCACAAGACAATCAAATCGCGACAGTAACTCAGAATTCCGTCCATATATACGAACGTAACCGCGACCCCGTGGACATACCTGTGCAGGTCACCGCGCGCCAATACAACACTGCTCTCCTCTGGTCAAACAAGTCCATTTTCGTCATCTCCGAGAGCAAAATAAAGCAGATAGATCCATCCACACAGACAGTCGTCTCGGAATGGACAGTCCCTGGCAGCGACAATTATTCGTGCATTACCACGCCGAAGCACGGCCAATTCATTGCATACTCTGCTAACCGTACAGTCACGTTCTGGGACACGTCGACGCACACTCAACTCGGTCTCGTCCATCATTCTCAAGAGATATATTCAGTCGCACTTTCACAAGACGGCCGGTTTCTCGCAATTGGCGAAGAGGACGGGAAGATCACCATCAAACGCCTATCTCGCATCACGGTGAGTATCGTCTCATCTCATTTGGGCCATGATCCGTCCAACAACTCTCCTATTCCGACCACGTTGTCGTACTGCCACTCGTAACACTGTCTCAGGAACCAGACATCGAGATCAACGACATCGCGCTTCGTTTACGGATGCACGATTTGGTTGCCAACGTGGAGGAATCATTAGCCGAAGCAATCCCTGCACATCGGAATGCACGCCACAATGTACTCGCTGGTCGAGCTCTGGTCCGGGCACGCTTGGAACAGTGGGATGAAGTGATTGCTGATGCCCAAGAGGTATTGGTCACCCAGCCTTCACATACCCAGATGCTGACACTAATTCACACCAAGTCCATCTCCGCTCATCCATCGGTCATGGGCTTCATCGCGAAGAGTGTATGGTTGGTCAACAACGGGAAAGGGCATGAAGCATACCGAATGTGCGACATCGCGTTTGAACACACCCATTCAAGTCACGTCAGTTTTCTTCTTCTCGTAAAGGTATGTATCCTATGCTCTGGGACTTGGTTTCCCTTCAACTAATCATGCTTATAGGCTGTGCTCGTATGTATGGCTGGAGAGTATGACGACGCTATATCACGCGTAGGCGACCTCATCGCTACACTGAACTTGAATTCGATATGCTATGTGGTTCAGGTACGTGACACGGCACACCAGCCATATGATTATTACTGACACTTCTGGCAGGCATACATGCATCTTCTCCTCGGAAATTCGCGCTTGGATAGTGGTGACGTTGATGGTGCGATACGATCATTCGAGCACGCACGAGGCCAACTACGACACCACACAGACCGAGCACCTTCGTTAATCTCACTAGTAAGCACCTCATGATTACATTCTGCTGTCTTGAATCGCCCATGATCCTCGACAGATATCTGGATGGAATTTTGACGATCTTGACATCATGGCGCAACAAGGGCTTTGTGAAGCCCTGTATGCGGCGGGTCGCACGGACAAGGCAGGCGAGGCACTTCTGAGGTTGGTAAATACCATCGACGAAGAGGTCTACGTGCGCGGACCCATTGCTGATCGGGTTTCTGGTGAGTAGTGTTCTACCCATCTATCTACCATGCACTCGAAATTTCATCAAGATTTCTTGCAACGGTATCTCTCCACCCCCGGAAGTACCATGTCACTTTTGGAAGAGTGGGCAAAATTAAAATTGACAAGGTACTCGTGGAGCGATGCTTTGGATGCGGCAGTCCCTGTGCGTGTTTTTTCGGTCTAGTATAGCTCGTGCGCCTGACGCCTCAATGGAGAAAAGTTTTTGGCCTCAAGATTCACGATCTACCAGACTATCTGTGAACAACTTGATACGTTCAACAAGATAATGGATGCATCCGAGTGCCTCCACCAAATGATGGATGAACTGTGCGGAGAAGTAGAGGACGCTGAGCACATAGAATGGGTCCTCGGTGAGCGATTATGGACTTTCCGTAGACATTATTGTGACAAGTCCCCGTCAGGATTCAAGGCGCGGCTACTCGAAAAACTAGAGGATCTTGGAGATGGGGCAATGCATGCAGAGCGTTATGATGAAGCTATCTCCAACTATTCCGTTGTATTGTCCCTCCATACGATCCCACTGGTCGATTTCCTTCCAAAAGAACCCATCACGCAAGGTCTCTTCATCAAGAGAAGCAAGGCGTACGTAGCCAAGGGTTTGTGGCAGAGTGGTTTAAGGGACGCAGAGGAGGTGTGTCCCTTTGTCGCGCGTAAATTAGCTCTTACCGACGGCACGAACATTAGGCCATAGCGCTTGATCCATCATCTCCACGGGGGTACGAAAGGAAGCATGCCGCCTTACACAGAGCAGGACGTTATGACGATGCCATACGCACATTCGAGATGATGCTTTTGAAAATGTCACAGTCATCAGAACCGAACATTCGCGGTGGGTGCATCGACATTGCGCGAGGTATTTCTACTGATCTTGGCTCCCAGAGTGCCAACACGACTATGTGAAACCGGCGCAGACAAAGGCTTCGATCCGCAAGACTGTCCAGGACACCATCCGCGAATCACCCCGTGTCCTCATTCACACCATCACCGGTTGTCTCCTCGACAAATCGAAGCAAGCATTATTATTTGAATCACTTCCAGTCTTCAAAAAGTTGATCTCCTCTATGACAACGCGCATCGACCACGACTACATCCAACAAGAGGTTTCGGAGTACTACCGCTACGCCACATTTTCGCACACATGGGAAGACAATGAACCTCTGTTCGAGCGAGTCGCACACATCGCGGTGTACAATCTCGACGAGTCTTTCACTCACGACAAACTAAAAATGTTCTGCAAGATCGCGCAAGATGCTGGGCTCCACTGGGCATGGAGTGATACTTGTTGTATCAATAAATCGGATCACTTCGTACTCCAGGAAGCCCTTGTCGCCATGTTCAAGTGGTACGAGGGTTCTGCTGTGACGGTCGTGTTCCTTCGTGGCGTCTACTCCCCAACGCGGCGCGGAGACCTCACGAGGAGCATCTGGAACACTCGGGGTTGGACATTTCAGGAATACCATGCATCCAAGGTGGTACGATTCTACGCGGAAGACTGGACACCATACTTGGACCTTGACATTACCAACCACAAGGAATCCCCCGAAATCATCTCGGAGATGGAGGAGGCAACCGGCATGCCTGCGCAATTCTTGATGGCGCTCCGACCGGGCTTGCAGGACATCCGGGGAAAGTTATGTTTGGCCTCGCGAAGAGAGACGACCTTTGTCGAGGATGCAGCATACTCACTGCTCGGGATCTTTTCAGTCTCCCTGCCAATTGTGTACGGTGACGGGGATCAGGCGCTCGGAAAACTCTTGGCACAGTTGCTTACAAGCTCAGGTGATGCAAGCATTCTTGCATGGACCGGGAAATCTGGGAACTTCAACAGCTGCCTCCCAGCTAGTATCACAGTGTTCAGCGAGTTGCCAACCTCACACATTCCTCGGTCCATTGCTGACCCCGAAACGGAAGAAACCAGAACGCGTTCCTCATCACCCAATTTCACCTTGGTAATGGAGCTGTACGATCGGCTTCGTGAGCTTCCCGTGCCATCCTTTGCAAACCAACGGATGAGGCTTCCCTGCCTCGCTTTCAGACTCGGGCCAGTAAGGAGATTGTCGGGAGGTGTGTTTCAGGCGAGGACAGAGGCTCTTGGTGTTGTAGAGATCAGGACAACTGAAGATCTCTCTCAATATGGTTCCCTGACGCTCGTGCACCCCTGGATTGACTACCTGCTCGACAGACACCCCGTTGACAACACCAACATGATGATTCTTGAGGAGACAAGCCACCGTTCTTCTTCGACTGACCAGCGGGAATGGCGCTCTAATACTTTTGACACCGTACAGGCTCTGGTCAGGCAATCACGAGCATCCCGTTTAATTTCTCGCATCGGACAGGCATTTAACCCAAACGACACGGACACTCTCCCGTCTCCATCGTCTGTATCGCAGAAGGACAAGCGGAGACGAGCCCTCAGGTTTATCGCTCGGCTCGGACAACCGTTTGGTGCACTGTTGTTCACGCCGAAGCGCCAGAACATGGATGAATACAGAAGGGTCGCGTCGGAGAGTCTGATCAAAGTTCAAGTGGAGGAGCTCACGGCGACGGTGTTGAACAAGCTCAAAGAGGGCGCGCGTACATTGGACGTGCTTTGACGATCGCTATCGGTGACTGGACGGTTGCGAGGATTCGCTTGATTACAAGCTCGGTATACTAATGGTTCTTGTGGACTTGAGTTGTTAAAGTTACTGTACCTTTCTACTATAGATTCACGTAATGTACTTTCGTTTGTTTTGTCGTCGTGGGTGCAGCTACATCCCATGAATCACTGTCCCTCTCTCGAATCCCCGCACGAAGTCCATTGCACGCGAAACAGTGAAACAAGTTACTCATGCTTGAGTATTGTATCTTTGGACCATACTTTGGCCTAGACTCTCAAACTTTACGGGGGCCACCGCTACTTTCCAACCACGACCGAATCCTCTACTCGAGTGGCTACGACACAACTATCAGAGAAAGCCGCCGTGCACACTTTGTGCCAGGAACTATCTTCGTTGGGCGTCACCACGATCCCATAATGAAACGATTTGTCCACCTTGGATCTGCAAACGAGCACGGTGATTTCCTGGTCAAACAGACTTTCATCACCAAGCCTATTGGGAGGTATACCGCCGGACCGTTTAGTCTTGGAAGGCGGATTCTGAAGTAGAGACAAAAATTGGACGCCACCACTAGCGCTGGCGCCCTGCTCAAGCAGGGGCAGAAGCAATGTGCTGTTTGCCGTCATACTTCTCTCCGCCCTCCCAACGGCACTTGCATAATCCGCAGACCGCTCCACCCTGGAAAAGTCGTCCGTAAGTCTGGCATACTGGGATAGAGTTTCCGTGGGGAGCCAAGCACGAGCGTGAGCGCCCGCTGTCTCTGCATGGGAGCCTTCTGGCTTCTCGATCACTACTTGCCAAAGTGGCGCATCGTAGACGACAGTGTAAGCGCGTGGCGTGTCATCATCGTCTGCAACAACGACGAGTGCATTCGTTGGGTGATGGATATCTGTCTCATAGGACGGATGTTCCGTTGGTCGATCGAGCATGACCATTCCAGACCAACGAGGAGCATCGTGTATATCGTCCGCAGGGGGAAGCGTGTTAAACGTGAGCGTGTCAAGGACGTCCTTGGGCGGCATCAGCTTCATGAGGTTCAGCATTGCTTGTGTGAGGCTGATGTTGTAATCCACTTTCAATTTAGAGAACGGTTCGGCAAGGGCACCAAGGATGCCATAAACCCTGTCATGGATGTGACTCATGCTACAGCCACGCTTTCCGGTTTGCATCAGCGAGCGCTGGGTATTGGTTCTCGACATGGGTGACAGCGCGTTGAGCACATCCTGGATAGAGAGTGTGGGATCGTTGGGACAGGATGGAGGCGATGGATGGGGGGAAGTGAGGTAGGGGGACATCATCAAGATGGAGAGGTAGACTTCATCCCGGGATAGAATGTGATCTCCGGAGATGAACAGTAGTACTTTAGGCAGCTGGAGCTCCTGAAACGTCCACACGCGCTCGAACCAATCGCATACCCAAGCTTTTCGGCCGTCATCGTATGTAGTTGCGATCTGAGCAAATCGGTCATCGGCTGTTAACGTCCCGAAGGCAACACAGCCGGCGCTCCTGGAGTATATGGCCCCCATGAACGGAACTTGTTCTTCTTTTTCATCCTCTCTATCCTGATCAATGCAGACAGCGTCCATCCATACATATTCTGCACCGCGTGGCTCCACGATCTGACGAATCTTCTTGAACACGACATTGAACCGATCGCTGCTTGAGAATGATGTGGATTTCCAAGAAATGCCACTCAAGGGAATCGCGATTTCTCCCCTTCTGTCCCAGACGTGGGAGATCGTCCAGACGTTGTCCCAAGATATAGTATCCACCTCATGCCATTGGACTGATTGTGTTTTCAAGTGAATTAAGCGGATTTTACCAGGTGACATCTATGGCCGATTGTGACTTGGGAGTTGTGGGTTCTAATGACATGAATAAAGATTTAACTCGGAATGATCAATCCACGATAAGACATACCTGGGGCAACAGACAGAGACAAGCCGTCGATGAAAGAACGATGGTCGGCCAGTGAGAGGTAATATGTATGGGCCGCGGAAGGACAACTTGAAGGTCGGAACGAAAAGATGAGATACTAGACGAGACAAGACGGAAGGAAGACGAGGGATCCCAGGGACATCAGAGCAGTAGCACAGCATTGATTGATCATGATATCCCGTTCCTCTGATGCCTCGATAGAAATGGGAGATTTCCCATATCGCGTGTTCTGTTCACAAGGGCTTACCGTGTTTTCGTGACATCGAACCTCTTCACATGCGCATGTGCTGGTCTCAGCATGGTCGAGGACGCGGCAGTGTGAGTTAACAGTGCTACGTTCCGCAAGATTTTGATGCACTGAGGGATTCTGCTAGAATGACGTTCGACAACATGTAAACTACAACAAATTAACACGACGGTCACAGCTTTCCAATCACGAACCTCTTCTCTACACGAGCCCTGCTAGACTCTACTACACAACCATCAGAGAACGCGGCCGTGCATACTTTGTGCCAAGAACCATCTCCGTTGTGCATCACCACGATCCCATAATGAAACAATTCATCCACCTTGGACCTGCAAACGAGCATGGTGATTTCCTGATCAAATAGACTCGTATTCCCGAGCCTTCGGTATCGGAGAGATATAATCATCTGACGCGGATGTATTTGCAACATAAGATTGGAGGGAGTCGATAAAGTCGCGGAGAATAAGGATCTGTGGGTCGATGTGCACTGTAGCGTGCTGTGACACAAATGCTTGAGCAGAGTGGACCAGGTTGACATGTCGATGGTACAAACTTGAAGCCATTGGAGGCAATACTGCAGCACCGATGCCGCCAGCTTCGAGGAGAACGGTGGCTTGCCAACGACTTCGCGGGACAACAACTTGACGGTCGGGATTCTCGTCCGAATGAGCGTTTGTATCTTGAGATGGTTGGGTCGGAGTGCTGCTTTCTGACGCTATTTGTGAAGTCTAAATCGCGTATCAGAGAAAGTAGACATGAGATAGGAAAAAAACTATTACAGTCATTTGTGGCATCGGGAAAAGAATCATCATATTTCGAGACACTTTGTATATCTGCGGTGTCGGGGCTTTGAGAAGCTGGAACATCTACCTGCATCCCGTCGTCAGTCCGGACGCAGATACACACCCTATCGAGTTTCCTGCAGGCGAATCCGTCCAGTTGATTGACGTCGACAGGCAATCAATCGATGACGGGACGAGAGATGTTTTTCACAGAACATTCTGCGCCATGCTGACAGATAAGAAACGGATAGAGCAGAAGCGCGGACGACATAGATTGATGACACGCGAGGTTGCCTTTCCATGCTCATAGGCTCTGGGCGCGGTGCCGACGAGTGGTAAATTGGACACCCTGGACACGAAATCTGATGGAAGAGGGTCTGGTGTTGGTGACGTTGGGTGTGACGACCGCGAGGTGCCGTTTGGTGCTAGAAGAGAGAGGTGATTATAAGCATATGAAGACAAAGAGAGGAACGTGCATTGTGGTGTTCTTGCGTTCTTCATGTCGTCCAGTGCGCGGACAGCGATGCGGACATGGACATCGATAGACCTCACAAAATTAAGATAAGCGGTATTATTATGTAGCAACTGCCTAAACTAGTCCCACACAATACGCTATGGCGATGGTCAACGATCATCGGTCCGAGGAAAAATACAATGATGCACGCCTTACGATGTGTAAGGGGTGTGGGGCTCGGCGATCTGCTGGTTACCTCGGTCGACGGAGGGCCGTGGCAGTGCAATATCCACCAAAACCTCAGGGTTCGTTACCCAGTTTGCGGTGGGGCGAGATGTGCCGGAGAGCAAAGGTTGCCATGTGTGTTGTACAAGGTTTTTTGTTCCCGATTTTTTGTGGTGGGTTGCGCGTCTGCGGTCAAGGTTCAGTCGGTGGTTGATTTTGTCAAGCCATCTGGTTTTGATTTCTCGGATCGTGTGCTGGCGGTCGGAGATGACGCGTTCACAACGTAATTCGGAAAAGGAATGCTTGGATTGTGTTTACGTATGTCGGGGATTCGGATAGCTTTCCAGATGGCTGCATCCGAGTCGGTTTCAAGTTGTTGGGTGGTGTATTGGATCGCGCTCCTCGTGTGTTCCAAGTTTGTTACAGTGCGAGTGAGGTGGGGGATCGATTTTGGTTGCATGATTGCAGTGTATGCGATTCATTGGGTGGTGGCTAATAGTTTCATCCCTGTGTGGTTGAAGTTGTCCGGTATACTGGTGTCTATTTCGTCTGGGATAGGTTTCATTGCGCCTTCGTTTGCGAGGCGGTCGGCTGCCTCGTTACCGGGTGAGCCAGAGTGTCCTTTTACCCACTCGAAAGAAGTTGGGGCGGCTATGTTACCCATCCGTGGTCTTCCCATTGGGGGAGGTGTTTCGTTAGGCCAGAGGGTTGTAGGGGTTTGATTGTTTGTAGGGCAACTACTACGGCGCCGTGGCTACTGTAATGGGAACGATATATATAATAGGATACTACTAATGGTTCTTGTGGACTTGAGTTGTATACCTTTCTACTATAGATTCACTCCCTCGCGATGTTACTTGGGCTGAGCTTCGTTGCTATGTATTCGTTTGTTTTAGCGCTCTGTCGTCCGAGTCACGGGTACAGTATGTACATCCCATGATTCACTGTCCCTCGCGGAACAGTGAAATAAGTTACTGAGCATTTGTGTCTAGCTTGGGCTATACTCTGGCCTAGACTCTCAAACTTTACCGAGGCGACCCCTACTTTCCAATCATGACCAAATCCTCTACTCGAGTGGCTACGACACAACTATCAGAGAAAGCCGCCGTGCACACTTTGTGCCAGGAACAATCTTCGTTGGGCGTCACCACGATCCCATAATGAAACGATTTGTCCACCTTGGATCTGCAAACGAGTACGGTGACTTCCTCGTAAAATAGATCTTCATTACCAAGCCTATTGGGTGGTATGCCACCGGTCCCTGCATTCTGGGAGGGTAGACTCCGAAGGATAGACGAAAGCTCCTTGCCCCCATCACCAGCGCTGCCGCCCCGCTCAAGTAGGGGTAGAAGCAATGCGCTGTTTGCCATCATACTTCTCTTAGCCCTCCCAACGGCACTTGCATAATCAGGGGACCGCCCCACCCCGGAAAAGTTGCCCGTAACTCTGGCATACTTGGATAGAGTTTCCATAGTGGGCCATTGAACGTGAGCATCAGTGTTGGCTGTCTCTGCATGGGAACCCTTTGGCTTCTTGACCACTACTTTGCAAAGTAGTGCATCGTAGACGACAGTGTAGACGCGTGGCGGATGACCGGTAACGACGACGCGCGCATTCGTCGAGTGGTGAATATCTCTCTCATAAGACGGATGTTCCGTTGGTCGATCGAGCATGACCATCCCAGACCAATGAAGGCCATCGTGTGTACCGTCCGTAGGCCTGGGAGGAAGCGTGTTAAACGTGAGCGTGTCAAGAACGTCATTGGACGGCATCAGCTTCATGAGATTCAGCACTGCTCGCTTGAGGCTGATTTCATAATCCACTTTCAATCTAGAGAACGGTTCCGACTCTGAGGCAAGGACACCAAGGATGCCATAAACCTTGTCGTTGATGTAGTCGCGATGACAGCCACGCTTGCAGGTCTGCATCAGCGAGCGCTGGGTATTGGTCTTCGACATGGGTGAAAGTGCGTTGAGCACATCCTGGATAGAGAGGGTAGGATCGTTGCAATTGGGTGGAGGCGATGGATGGGGGGATGTGAGGTAGGGGGACATCGTCAAGATGGAGAGGTAGAGTTCGTCCCGTGACCACAAGTCGACTTGGCTCAGGTCATCCGGGTCCCCAGAGACGAATAGTAGTACTCGGGGCAGCTGGAGCTCCTGAAACGTCCACACGCGCTCGAACCAATCGCATACCCAAGCTTTTCGGCCGTTATCGCGTGTAGTTACGATCTGAGCAAATTTGTCATCGCCCGTTAACGTCCCGAATGCGACAGAGCCAGCGCTCTTGGAGTATATGACCCCCATGAACGGAAGATGTTTATTTTTGTCATCCTTGCTACTCTGATCAATGCAGGCAGCGTCCATCCACACGTATCTCGCGCCGTGTTTCATCACGATCAGATGAGCCACCTTGAACAGGGCATCAAACCGCTTTGTGCTTGAGAATGACGTGGAACTCCAAGAAACTCCTTTAAGGGGGATTGTAGTTTCCCCAACTCTGTCCCAGATGTGGGAGATCGTCCAGACGTTGTCCCAAGATATAGTATCCACCTTGTGCCGTTGGACTGATCGTGCTTCCAAGTCAATTAAGCGGATCTCGTCAAGCATCGTCTGTAATCGGTACGGAGTTCTTTAGTATGACCTGAGTGAATTGGATAGATAAGTCACACCTACAGCAATAGACAGAGACGAGGCGAATAAGAGAGTAACGGGCGATTAGTTGGAGACAATAGTGTGTGAAGGAGGTCAGGACGTGGGGCTTCAAAGACTGAGCGAAATAACCAGGCGAGACGAGAAATGTCAGGGGAATTCTAGTCGGTATGGGACCGAGTGATGTCTGCGATATATAAGACGCGTATTAAAGTCAAGAACGCGTTGCGTGGTTTCCTCCGTTGCTCGCATTATTGGCTCTCTGAATGGGAAGAGCTATCAGTAAACTTCGCGAAACTTCTTGACAAAAGGAACCCCATGCTGCGGAACAAGATCCCGTCGGACAGCCCCCAATTAACAGGCAGCGCCGAGGTGTACCTGGATCCTATTTTCAAAGTTGCTTGCCCTGGAACCAGCGGGATTCCAAGTGACGTGCATCAGCTGAGTGCAACTATCCACGAGGCAGAGCTCACGTCGAAACTTCTTGACCAAAGGAGCCCCATCCTGCGGAACAAGATCCCGTCGGCAGCCCGCAATTAACACGCAACGCCGAGGTATACCTGGATCATATTTTCAAAGTTGCCTACCTTTTGAAGTGACCCCGTGCTGAGGGCTCATGTCAAAAACGTGTTGGCGAGTTGGCCATTGCCATTCAGACTCTGACCATCGGCACTAATGACAAAACTACTCCAAGGCCCAACTTGAGCGGAGAGACTGTCGACACTTTGTTTGACGGCCTCGCAAGATGGCTTCCTGTCCCAACCTGTGAAATGAGTTTGAAAGACCGCATGGAGACATTGGCCGAATACCCGAAGGACCAGAACTGGCCAGCGAGTGCTTTGTGCGTCACTAATATCTTTTCATATTGAACATGGCCAGTGTTTATGAAGCGGCCCTGGCTGGAAGTTTGGAAGTCAAAGGACCTTGCGTGATCGTGTAACTGCTCCGAGTTGCCAGCACTGTTCATTCTATCGCAAACAGCTTCAAATCACGGCTTGTCTACTTGATCGTTGTCACCTTCCACTGGTTTGTCTCCGCTGTAGGACTCGACTTTCATATCATTTAAGCCCAGCTCTTCGTTTTGCTCCCAACTTCTCTCGTATGTCTCGATTGTCATATTTGGGTCGGGATCTGGCGCGTAAATGTTTTGCACATAGGAATTCGCCATAGGATCGTCGATGATGAACGTGAATTCGCGCTCGACCTGCTTGATCTTGGAGTGTACGATGAGCACGGAACGCGTCGATGATCACAAGCGACAAGGACTCAACTGCGTTCAGCTCCTCCAAGAATTTCTTAAACTTTTTGTGGTCCTCGTCCCCGAGGGTACTCGAGTCACCTGTAAAAAGTATCTTCTCGGAGAGCTCTTGGTAGACCTGATCCAAAATTCCTTCCAGGGTAGTGAACCGTCCCCCTAGCGTTCCGTGCTGAAGGACGAGGTCTATTTCCGGAATCATCAACCCGCCAGTTTCACTCTAGAAAGGCCACAGTTGTCACTTTGCGCTGGAAGGGAGACAAATTACTGCCAACCTTCAGAATGTCTCTCCTCAAGTCTTCCTGATCGATCACCTTCAGGGTAATCTTCTTTCCCTTTTCCGAGATCGCCGAGCCAGCCTTGACCTCGTTATCTCGATATCCACAATTCTCGCAATTCGTCGACATTATCAATATTTCCTGTCATAATATTCGGGTCACTCGAATAGTAAATTCACAAAAACCACTTGCCTTGAAATAGGGAATGGATACTTTCTTCATACGCGTCACCAGTGAACGTCCACAGCGCGGGCCCGGACAAATACCCGGGAACTCAAAGATCTCATCGTTCTTCCCATCCAAACCTTCCCCTTCTCCTTCCACCTCCTCTGTTGTCCCTTTTGTTTCTTCTGGCACGGTCAACCCTAATCTAGCATCTTGTTCGCGCGTCCTCGTATATGTCCTGAGACTCCACTTGGGATCAGCCATGCTCCCGACAAACTCCAAAAACGAATTTCCAGACGGATCATCCAGTGTGATCGTCATCGGCTTTTTGACCAAATCATCTTTGAGCTTCTCGACGACGACCGACTCGTCCCCATCGGCCCTTTCCTCTTCTTCCCCGTCTTCGTCGTCGTCGATCACCCCTTTGAGCCCATCGATGATCTCTTGAATCTTGATGTAAGCCACCTCGTTTTGTATCCGTCTGAACGGCTGGTCAGCCCCGAGGTCGGCCACGATGTCCCGCAAGAGACCCTCGACGGTCGTGAGTTGTCCGCGTTCATTGGGCGGGAGCGTCAACTCGAACTCGGGAATGATGATCTCGCATGCTTGTGAACGGACGATCTGGCGATTGAGATCGACCCGGTTGAGCACCTTGAGGGTATACGTCACGCCGAGCTCTACGCGTACGATGGCGATGGCGATAGTGAGAGTGAGAGTGGGGGTGATAGCAAGCGCGTCCGAGTCAGACCCGACGGTCCGTCAAAAGGGAACCGAGAGGCGCACCTCGGATGGTGCTAGCAGTTTGGATCTCGTTGTTCGTCGCCCCGCAGTGCTCGCAGCGAAAGCTCATCACGATGACTTCTCGAAAGTACGGAATCGATGTGAGCATCATCCGGGTCATGCCCTGCGATCGAGTGTGAGCGAAAACGTCTGCATGATGCATCAAGTGGGTTACTTGTTCTCCGCATTGCATACAGAGCGATTCGACCACTTCGAGAGGTCTATCCTCTTGGACGTCGCCATCGGTGGTGGTGGGTTCCTCTGAAAGGTCGTCCGCCTTTTTCGCAAGCTGCCCGATGGGAGGGAAGAATTGATCTTGGGACATGGAAAGCGAACCGATGGGACCTGTCTTAGTAATACTATTGAAAATCTAAAGCTACCTTGTCGACTCTACTGATCGCAACAGGCCGGAAAAAAATTGGAGATCACCAAGACATTATTACAACAAACGCTTTGGGAGGATTAAACAGCATGATAATATATACACGAAGAAACCAAAACAGACTACGTCAGGTCGTCTTGAGCTTTTTCCTACGCTCTTCAATGTCTTTTCTCGTCATGCGCGTCCCCAGGAGTACGTCCCAGTGAACGAAGAAAGGTTGAGCGAAATTGGACTTGATCCCGATAACCTAGTTGGTGGTGAGCGTCACGGCATCAACGACAAAAAGAAATACACACTTGATGATGAATATCATGATAATCCGCATTGTTACCGCTGAACATCTGCAATGGATCAAAGGGGAATTTGTAACCACAGTGATCATCGACCGTCTTCATGCTGCTGAACGCAAACAAAAAGAGGGTTTGTCGGACGGAGAGGTTGGCCACCGTCTCCGCGGCCACAGCACCAACGCTGTCAATAAAGAATCCCTCGAGAGGATGATTGTACAATGCACCGAATGCATAGGGTACATAAAGCCGATGATGCACTGAATGCAAGTGCTTGTACAGAAACTGGTTCGAGTGCATCCATCGGTGAAGAAAGTATTGCCAGGTGTCAACAATGAATCTTGATCGGGTATCCAGTTGAGATCGGAGCGCCGAAAAAAAGGGGGGGAAGCACATACAGGGAAAAGAGTATTTGTGCCGCGGGGATACACCACCAGTATAACCAATACGTGACATCGGTGCCGAGACGGTTTAACAGACAGTTGCCCACGTCCGGGCCGACTGTCCACCTGACGATGCGGACCAACGTCCTCCCAACGGCCTCCATTTCCATCGTACACTTCACGGGCGATACCACGGGGGGATCTGATAACCAATAGTAGCCGAGCACGGTTTGGAACGTATGTTGCACGATGACGGCCCAAAAGACTTGTAAACGACTCGCACGGTTGCGGGACGTGACCTCCTCTGACTCGTGGATCCGGTAGTTGTTTAGCCATGCCCAGCCCGAGATATCGAGACAGTGGAAGAAAAGGGCGAGCGACCAGTAGCCGACGACGGGTGCTGCGAGTGCGAGAATATTGTCAGGAACGCCGTCGAATATATTCTGACGCATGACGAAGTAAAAGGGGACTTTGAAAGGAGGAAGACATATGGCGTCTCCGTCTACAAAGGACGCGCACGTTGTTGCGTTGGGAGACGTGAAGCCGTCGTAGAACATAAGTTAGGTGGTGGTGAAAGGAGCTGGTCAACGCGCGCCATTTGGCTTTTCGAGTCGGAGATTACCGAAAACGGCGCCACCAGTCTCGACATGCTCGAATAAAATTCACAGATCCTACAGTACAACATTTTCTAGCCCCGGATATTCACATTAGTGAGAGCGTTTAGTAGCAATTGGTGGTACAGTGTACTGTGACGCGGGTGTAAATATAAGTGCAGCTTGATCAAATTTATCCAGATTGTCCAAATTTTACCACTCGTGCGGGCCATTTCAAAAGTAAAAAGGGGTGACGACGCGGAAGGATGCTGTCAACGTCGAGGTAGTTTCGGTGGACTCTGCGTCACTGATCGTTGAGGTTGTTGAGCAGAGTAGTCAGACAGCGCTTCGTAACCATGTCACCCTGCGAGAGTTGATGAGTGGGTCGACAAGGCAGCAAGATACTTACGAACCTTGAGAAGGACGCTAAAAGTTTGGTCACGGAGCGGCTCAGGCAGACATGCCCGCAGCGCTTCCCTGGCTCTGGAGTTCGCATCAGCTCACGTCACGACACTGCGCGACGCGCGAACACACCTCATATTGTCGCTCAACCTCAGGTAACAGCGCACGACATGCTTGAGCAGTCTGACAGCTTGCGTTTCCACGAGCTGATTCACCATGTTGCTCAGGACGGTACCGACGGCGTAAAAGCGCTCATAGGTATGGCATATGTACGTCAAGCCGGTTTCGTCCAAGAGAATCTTTTGCACAATGAAAATCGCAACAGTCTTCGAGAGCTCAGAACCGGTCTCCATGATGCGCAAGCAAAGGGGTATGATTTCAGTGGAAAGTAGAAAATGAATGACGGTGTTGTTGTCGTTTTGCTGGGTATGGGCATGAGTCATGACGACGATGGAGATAAGGTGGCAGCTTAAGTACCTTGACCAGAGCGCCAATGACACCGAGTGAAGTGAGTCGAAGGTACTCAAAAGGCCGTGTTTTTGAAGTCGTATTCAAGAAGGGGTAAAGAAAGAGGGGGATGTGGGCTAGCAAGCGCATCAATCATCGCTCCAGAACGACACTCTAGGAACGACGCACCACTGAGGAACAGCTGGCGTGTTTCTGAATGAGAGGCGACACATTGCAAGAGTGCGAGGGCATTGCACACGCGGTTTGAAACATGGGCGGTCAGATTAGGCGGGGACAGGAGAGGGTAGACGGAAACAATCTCCTGGAGAAGGGCAGGCATGATGCCTGAGTTGCGTGAAAAGTATCGTCAGAGATATCTCGGGGGTGTCAGGGTGGCATATACGTCATACGCACCGAAAGAGTGCCAGAGGACGAGGGCGAGATCGTCGTACTGCTCCCTTTTCTTGCTGAGCTCGAGGAGGGCTCCCTCCCTCGTATTAGGGTCCATCAGGTCGATGACCAGTGAATATATTTTGTTCTCCTCGTGGATGCCAATGATATGTTGCTGATGGGGTTGCAGTCCGAGCGAGGGTGTCTCTGAGAAGTTGGGAAGGGCAGAGCCAGCGAGACGTTGTTGCTGATATGGATTGAACTGGGCGGTGTGTTGTAAATAGGAGAGCGGTTTTGGAGAGATGAGCCCCGCCATGGCTGCACGGAATGAAACACAGGTGAAGGGTACTACACGCACGCGCGCAGGACCGACTCGATTACCTAAGGACGAAACCCTAACCCCACGTTACCGTACTTGCAACTACAAATTCCATTCCCTCCTCCCCCACCCCAGCGCATCTGACATTCGCGGGTGCGAGACCAGCTCGGGATGACCGAACAGCATTCGAAACACTCTCTGACAAAACTCGCCATACTCCGCCTTGTCCTCGGCCGACTTCAGCTTCACGTCAGAGCATTCGAAACATTAAAATGAGTGAACAGCTACCTGGTAAATGTCGCGCATCGTCGACAGCATCATCACCACCATCTCGGCATATGTCTGGCTCTCCGCATCCACCCTGGAATGAAGACACCCAGCAGTGTTCGCGAATACAGCTGCAATGATGGTCACGATAAAGTCACTGGCAACCAGAACCGGCTCACTTTCAATCAATCGTCCCCGAGCAACTTCATAGTGGGCCTCGGTGACTTCGTATCTCCTCGTCCCGGGTATCGGATCAAATGGAGCATTGCGAAGTAGAGGGTGTTGTAGCCCATCCAGCGATAGCACCACGCCAATGAACTCATGTTCGATCGTCGCCTTCCGTGGCAAGGTAGCTACCAGCAGTACAGCGATGAATTCGTCTTTCATTCTCTGTAGGTCGCTTATTAGTCAAGGGTAGAAACATATACTCTGCATCTCACATTGTACGCCCCCGGGTCGAGACGAAGGAGCGTAAGATTGAAGCGCAACCCGACGCGACGGCGCCACGCATCGTCGATGATCTTTTCCCAAGATTGTTGACCAAGTTTCATGTATAATCCCCAGTCCTAGCATACACAAATGAATCGCGCCGTGAACATCAGTAGCGAGACCCTCCTACCTTGTAATTGTTCTGCACGAGAACGTTCGCGCAGCCAACCCAACAATCAATCCACTCGTCAGCGGCCTTATTGCTCGTCGCGTCACTCTCCGCACGATCGCTTTCGCCAAAATGTTTACAAACGAGACGATACACGGCAGGGGTGATGGACTTGTCGAGCACCTAGACAATGTTATATAGCCATGTCACAGGCATTAGATGGTGATGAACCCGACCTTGCACAGTGCGTCCTCTTTCGACTTGAGGTCAGCGACGGTAGATGCTTCCGCCTCCTCACCTAGTGCGGCCAGGAGCTCCTCGTCGTTCAGATCTAAAGGCAATTTGTCATATTCGTCCTGGCTTTCTTGACTCTCGACGCCGTGAACAACGGACGGTGGCGGTGGTTGAACAGCTGGTAATGCTTTCTGTCGAGCATCAAGAAAGGACTGTACAAGCATCCGAATTTCGACACCGGTTTGTTGGATCGTCACCAGGTCGGTTCGTGGGTTGAACACCCGAGTGACCCAAGCTAACCCAACGTCAGCGACGCGAGGCGTGAACGCAAGCACACTTACGGCCGTCCAAAAGTGCCGGGTCCGGGTACTCCGCACGACCTTGTCCCTTGTCCAAGGATGGTGTCTCAATCACACGCCTTACCGATCCAATCAACAACTGGATCAAGGTCGTGGTAGGTTTCCTCCCGACGACCGCTTCTCCCTCCTTGTACTCCTCCATGAGTACATCCGCCATCTCCCCCAACCATCCCAGCACTTCCTCCAACCCTCCAACGATTTTGTGATGCCTGACGATCATCGCAAAATTCATCATCCCGTATACACACGCCACTCTCGAGTGATCATCCGCATCCTTGAAACTCACACATCGCCTCGCCTGGCCGATGCGGAACTTGACGTTAGAGGACGTAGGGTCGAGATGTACAGCGACAACCATGGCACTAAATCGGTTAACGAGCATGGAGAGGGAGTGTGCAGAGGGAGGGGCGGAGCGGGAAAACGGGACAGGACTGACAGGGACGGCCATCTGAAGAAGCTTCTTGATATGGTTCGAGCGTTGCTTTACGTCCAGATTAACATTCGCATTCAGCAGGTAAACAGCCTGTACTACCATCTTGAGGAATATCTCGAAAACGGAGTCGTGCGAGTCCTGCTTGGATAGTAGCTCCAGGTCGCCATTCTCGAGAAAGCCCATAGGAGCTGAGCGTTCGTTGCGGAGATTGGCAAAGTTGCGAGATCGGAAGATTTCTTGTAGAGACTTGAACATGACGAGCCCATCGTCAAGATGCCATCCCCATTGACGCCATAAAAGAAAACACCGAGAGACAACGCACGATATGTAGTCATCTCGTTTCTTTAAGGCGCGTTGCGGGAGTTGACGCTCCCTCTCTGGACTGGAATTCAATACAATCTTCCTGAGAGCAGTGGCTGCAAGCTCCCAAGCCGCTGGAAGTCGGAAAATGGAGGTCGACATTCCGTGAACGGAGAATTGCGAGATGGCACAGAGGCTAAAGGTCGTGCGCCACGTATCTTCGCTTGCTTCCGCCCCTGTCGAGGAGGATTTAGAGTGCAGGTCGGCAACCAAGCGCCAGAAAAGGTGAATAGGTGCTGCCTCGGTGGAAGTCTCAAAATTTGGAAGTAGGTGCATGAGGCATACCCACAACTCTGCGGCCCGATGAGGTAACGAGGTCACATCCACATCACCTTCTGCTGCATGAAAAGTAGCGAAAGCCGGCTGCAAGTCAATGCCCAGCAGGCGTTGCATGAGTTGTTTCGCTGATTGAATGAGGTGCCCATTTTCCATTGATCCTCGCCTGTAGTTGACTCCGGTCGCAAGGCGTGCGGAAAGCTCCACGACGAACCAATGTATAGCCAACGAAAAGACGGTCGTTTCAAGAGACCCCAACACAAGCAGCAACCCATCTGAATATTCTCGTAATGTCACCTCTAGAGCGACAAATTCTTGGTCTTCTGCATGAACCGCGAGCCACGAGAGAAGCTGACAGGAAGCGCGTGTTACAGGCTCCCATTCCTTCAATGTATCCACATCGTCGACCCTGAAGTCGCGCAATGCACCGGCGAGGCGATCGCACAATGGACCAAGCAGTGCGCTGAGGACCGCAGGGGACGTAGTGGGTCCGATCTCGAGTCCCTGCATGTTGCAGGATATTGGTGGTGCAACTTCCGAATTCCCTGAAACGACGGAAATGAGTTGATGAAGAAGACCCCTTCCGGTGTACGATGAAGTCTCGAATTTGATACCGGAAGGAAGGGGAGTAATGTTCATATCGACGACAATATGACGATGGAGTGATGCGTAGGGCTCCTCTTCGCGTTGGAAGTAAAATGGAAGCGGAAGTTCATTTTGTAGTCGGGGGGACGTTCGACGATATAGGCGAGGTCGGGGAGCGGCCGGAGCACTCGACGTCATATTTGCGGCAGGCTGGCGAGCTGGAGAGACAGGTTTGTTCCACCTCTCTACTTCAG